>CANUEX010137992.1:0-19673 GCA_948099535.1 Jatropha multifida | reverse complement strand
TTATAAATAAATTGTGGAGTGTAAATGACTATCTGGAGACTGTATAGTTTGATCATATTATGACAAATAGCTATTTGTATGAGAAAATATTTTTATTATATGGATATGGGCCCGAGCTGCGAATAGTATGTATTACTAAGGCGGGGTCAGAATTATTAACTCTGATTGACTTATGAAAATGTCATAATATGGGCTTACTATTCTGATAGTCAAATGATAATAGGATTGGAATTTGATAATTTAGGCTTACTACGGGCCTCGGGGGCCTTAAGCTTACCTAGGTCCTAGTGCCAGTCCGGCCCACGGTTTTGGGTCGTGACAGTCACTGGGGGAAATAAACCTATCATGAATCAATTTGAAGATGAAGGATGGACTTTGGTTACTCATAAGAGAAATAAGAAGAGGAACCCACTTCTAACAAAGGCAATTTCGAAGAGGAATAAGGTGTTGAAGAAGTTTCTCAAGACAACACAATCAAAATTTTCAAAGATTGAACTAAGGACTTGAAAGCTAAGAAAGTTCTTTAAATAATCACGAGTAGAGGGTTGTATAGAATAAAAGCCTAGGCAACCAATTACTTTTGGTAGAATACATGCTAAAAGAATTGATGGATGCTGAATTATCTTTTCCATGATGTCATGTTGAAGGAGAGATAAAACAAGATAGCAATAAGGAGACTCAAGAAGCAAAGACCTACTAAATGACTATTGAAAATATCACCTTCATTGATGAAGATCGGGTGCTTGGTCATAAGCTCCATAATTGTCCCTTATTTATTGTAGGTCATACATATAAATGAAAGGTGAAATGAATCTTGCTTGATCTAGGTTCAACCATAAAGATTATACCTCTCAAGACCTTTAAAGAGCTAGGCATACCAATGGATAAACTGAAGTAAATTCGATTGATGATACATGGCTTTAATTAGAATAGGAAAAACTCTATTGACAAAATTCAGTTTCAATTATGAATTGATGACATGGAGTCAGGCGTTCTTCTTCATATGATTTATGCAAGGACAACTTACAATATAGCATCCGTGGATTCATAAAATAAGGTGTTGCCTTTGACTGACCAGCAATGGGTGGAAAAGTAAGAATAATCGTAGCTAGATTGAAGTCGTTAAGTGAAGTTGAATCATATTTCACTAATTTAAAGTTGAAGAATTTTCAATTGAGGAAATTCAATTGGCTCTTGAGGATGTTGAAGTAAAGGCTAATGCAAAGAAGATTGAAGAAGGAGAATCTTCGTCAACAAAAGAAAGAGAACATGAGGCTGTAACAAAGACAAGTCAAACATTTGCTAAAAAAATAAAGCATCATTTTGTACATGTGTCTAAAGACAAAGGTGATCAATCTTCATCCTCCAATCAAGAAGATATCATACAAGGCTTGAAAGAGTTAACTCTCCTAGTCACTACTCTTGTTTCCCCTAAAGTTTTCAAGTCACCAATGGAAGGTTTTACAAGATTTTCCTAAGGCCTAAAATTTGAGCTTGAAGCATTGTCAACCAAATGAACAATTGGTTTTGACCCCAATGCTTACAAAATATTGGCTAAAGCTGGGTACAGTTCTACTGATATGGCCGACCTGATAAAGGATTTTAAGAATGGTGAATAATCATCAATTAGGATTCGCAAAGTGCGAAAGGAGAAGAATACTACTATTCAAGGGTCTAAAGCTAGCCAGGGATATCAAGCTCCTACTCTTTTATGCTTAAAAATAAAAAAAGAAACTTTTAATTATATTTTTGTTGAAGAAATAGATGAGATAAAAAATAAGGTTTCGAGACCTTTTATTTTCAATTGATTATTAGTTTCTTCAAATTGCATTTTGGTCTTCGATTGAATTGGAGCTCTAGAAGGTGTAGACACCAAGAATTAGTAGAACCTTCATCCTTTAAGGACTTAGGATTTCAAAACCATGTAAGAGAAAAAAAATACAAAAAAAGGAGTCTAATGTTAGTATAAATTGAATTGACTTGCATAACAAATCCAATCACAGATGAAAAGAAAAACTGGGTGGGTGGTGACCATAGAATCTACATTGAAAGTAAAACCACAATACTAGGGCTATAATTGGCCAAGTCTCTAATCAGCATGAGGAAGAAGACCTTGATGTAATGATGATTGGTCATATTACCTTTGAAGACATAGATAAAGACTAAACTCCTATTGAGGAAAATGCTAAGGATGATCCTTTTACTTTGGAAGAGGGAAATAAAGCTACAATTAATGAGTTAAGAGAAATCAACCTCAAAACAATGGAGAAGCCTCATGCAATATAATTCATCGATGTATAATGCACTTGCAAATGGTCTTGTAGAGGCATTCAATAAGACATTGAGAAAAATTCTCAAGGAGATAGTCAATCGAAAAAAGAGATTGATATGAAAGACTAACGGAAGTATTATGGGCCTATAGAATTACATGTAGAACACCGACTCAAGCAACTCCATATTCACTTGCTTATAGTGTAGAAGTTGTTTTTCCTCTTGAACAACAAATTTCATCCTTGGGAATTTCCATCCAAGAAGGTCTTTCAAACGAAGATAATGCTTAGCTTCACCTATAAGAGTTAGAAGCATTAAATGAAAAACAACTTGAAGCATAACAACATTTGGAATGTTATCAAGTTTGAAAGTGCAAAGCTTTTGACAATAAGGTATGAGTCTGCTCTTTTCAATTTAATGATTTGGTTCTAACAATAAGAAGGCCAATAATTATATCATGAGATATGGGTAATAAGTTCCTCTCAAACTAGAACGGAGCATACATAGTTTAGAAAGTTTACTCAAATGGAGTTTTTGAAGAGATACTATACTTAGAAGTTCAGTACTGCTCCTAGCTTGCATGAGCTAAAACCGTGAACGGTTAATAAAACGAATAAAAAATCTTGTAGTTAAATTATGTTATGACTTGATCCTTCCAAAAGCGGGTATATAGGCAACTTAGTATTTACCAATTTCAGTCATATAATAAAATCTTAAACAAAGAAAAAGTTTATTTGAACTATATTATAACTTGATCCTTCCAAAAGAAGTACTATACTAATTTTAGTCACAAAAAAAATTTCAAACATGGAAAAAAGTTTATTTGAACTATGTTATGACTTGACCCTTTCAAAAGAATGCACATAAGCAGTTTAATATTTTGCTAAGTACAATAGAAAAGAAAAAAGAATTCAAGATTGAGCTAGAAGGATAAGTATAATAAGTAATTAATGAAATTAAAATTTATTAATAACTGAAAATTTTGATTACATTAAAGAAGGAAGGACTAAGCAAAGTCTAGAAAAAAGAGAATAAAGGGAAGCTTTTGTGAATTCCATTCAAGCTACTTTAACTCGTTGCGGTTATCAAAAAATAACTTTTGCAACATAGAAATAAATTGCTCATCTTCTACACTGCAAATGGGCATTGCTTCAATTTTGGATATTTCTCCACAAACTTTTGAAACCATGCTTTGTTTCTCCAAGACATCACTTTTCATCCCTTCTAATGAAGATTCAAGTGTACTTTCTTCCCTTGCTAGTTCTTCGTCAATTTTGACAAGTTCATCTTGCACTAATGAAGAATTGACAATAGCTTCTTTTAAAGACTCAAAAAATCATCCAATTGTCTTCTTAATCTCTCTAATTTTGTAAGCTAAAATTCTAACAAAACACTTAAAGAAAAGGATGGTTCTAGTTGTAAGAAATCGTTTGAGAGTTTAAGGTAGCTTGCGAATTGCTCCCTTAAGACGTGATATCAAATTTTTCTACTTTTTCTATACCATAAAAAATTATATAAGCTTGCTTAGCAGGAGAAGGAACTTTTAATGTGGAAGGTCTACCTATTCTAACTCTTAGTCCCTTTCATACTATTATTGAAACTGTAAATCAACAGTCAATCATAAAATCATCATTGCAAAATACAAAAATTTCAGAAGTAGCATGAAAACTTGCTTCTTTTGTTTATTGTCCTTTTATGGTATGTCTAAAGATTTTTCCTCATAATGACCAATGCTAGACTCTTTTAGTAGAGGATTCACATTAACATCTTTTGAAGTAATTAAAGGGAGGTTGTAAGAAGCTAGCCTAAGTATAGAACTCATGCTATCTAAAGGCAATGGATAAGGTCCATCATCCCAAATCAGGACGTTTAAGCCCAACTACAATAAGAAATTTGCAAAGTAAAGTTCAAAATATGAACTATAAGAAAAGGAATAAGAAGAAAGAAATTAAAGAAAAAATAGAACCAGAAGAAGAGAAAATAAAAAGCTTATTAGGTCATCAAGATCGTGAAACTATTGTGTTGATAAAACTTGGCTATTTCAGTTTACTTTCTTCCAACAATGATCAAAATCATTCTTCTCTTATTTTGAAGGAGATAGATTAAGCATATCTCTTCTATAACGCTTTTGAATAGAGTAAGAATTCAATACATCTTCAAGTACTTTTAATTGATTAGTAGTTCTTGCAACTTGGATTGAGATGTCATTATTTGAAGGATTTAATTCATCACTAGCTTTTATACAAGAAATCCTTTGGAAAGTTGCTTCTTTTTGCAAGATATCATTAAGATTTGCTGCTTATTCTCAATAGAGTCTTTCCTTCGTGGGAGCGCTAATTTCCATATCTATTTAGAGGAACTAGCAGCTATTTGTGATTTTATCTTCAAAACAATCGGTGCTACTTGCTTATCCTTTTCAATAGCAGATCCCTATGGAGGATCTAAAGGAACTCATCCACCCTTTTCAACATTTGAATTCTTCAAATGGGAAGGCTTTGAAGATTTTACTAATTTTGGTATTGGTCTTGAATCTAGCATCTCATCTTGAGGAAAATTTTTAGACTATTCTAGTTTTCACCAATCCCAGTACGCTTTAGTGCATTAAAAGCATTCATCAAGTCTCACTGAAGGAGTAGTTAGTCTAGCACTACTAGCTAGATAAACACAAGATTTCCAAAGCGATATGACTGTCTCTATAGATAATCTTGAAAAACATCTATCAATATTATTAGGCAAATATTGACAATAGCCCAATTGGCTATTAAATCTGCAAGGAATGTATGACTCAATGACATGTTGGTTTTTATAGCACAAAGTCAAGAAACTTGAACAAAGATTGATAAAGTATTGCACTTGATGTGTCCAAATAGAAATCCTTCTTCATGATACAAGATGGACCTATAAAAGCTTTCCTTTCTATAAAAGTTTGGTATTTTCAATTTCATTATACTTTGCCATTCTTGTCCATTATAGGAAGTCATCCTAGCATCCTTGTTAAGAACATGCGTAAAGTGCATGTCAAAATGATTAACTAATGATAAGTATTCAATTTAGCATAAAATATTCATTATTTAGTTATTATCTATGGATACTTTTTTTATTTAAAATGAGAATTTTTATTTGATTTTCATATTTTTTGTAGTTTATGCTAAATTCATTTAGAAAGGAGCTTTGGGGCCTGATTCTTGGAGTTTTGACGAAAAAATTCAAGTTGGAGCTAAATTTCTAAGATGCTCTTGGAAGTTTTAAAGTTTAGCTTGGCAAGCATCAGTGGGGATGAATCCGAAGCAAGTCCAAAACCCTCTAGAAGTTTTGAAGTTAAGCTTGGCAAGCTTAATGGAGACGTAACCAGAAGCTCTTGGGATTAAGATACTTTGCCAATTAGGAGGAAATCATTTAAAAGTAGCTGATCCACTATTTGGGGGATTAGGATAGATACTAAAATTTGAATATTTGTATTTTCTAAAGATATTTATTTTCTTATAATTTCTTTCATTTGTTATAAATAAGATGCTACATTTGTTGGAGGGATCATCTCTTCTCATCTTAGAAACAATAGTAAATCTAGAATTTATTTTCCTTGAGTTTTCTCCATGGCCATGCATGGCTAATTATTTCGTTTCAATCAAAGGTTGATTTCAAGTAGAAATTCCTTAATGATTGTGAGATCTTAATGTAATATTTTTACTTCTTTAATATCGATTGATCTTTATGTGTTTTTTGGATTTGATGAGAAATTTCATCTCTTTTGTCTTCTTATTATTTGTTCAATAGGGCCCATTTTTCAACTCAATAGGAATGCATATAGCATCAATAAAATTAGATTTGTATTGTCTGACTGGATTGATTCGAGTAGCAGATAATATAATTTAATTGTAACCAAGTTTTTAGATTATATTATGAAAACTCACAATCTATTTTAAATGAACTTTACTTATTAAGTTTGTTAAATAGGGAAGAGTCTTTCTAATTTTGATTATTGCTAGTAAATTAAATTCTATCGCTTGTTTAGAATTTTTTACTCGTTAAGGATTATTCTAGCTCTTGTCTGTTTAATCTAATAATTTGAAAAGATTTTTTGGCGATGCTTGTTTAAGGATTATAACTCATGGATCTTTTGAATTATTGAACAATCTCAGTATCAATGATCAATTAAGATGATTTTGTACTATTAATCACCTTTGGTTGAATCTTTCCCCATTGATTTTTAATCCTTTATTTTTTTGCATTCTAGTTATCTTATTTTCTTTTTGATTACTATACCTTCGTTGATAAACAACCCCCCTTTTTACTATATTTGTTGTTTTACATGTCTTCAACTAAAAATCAGTTCGAATTAGTCTCTAGGGTTTAACCCTTCTCATCATTTCTACAAATCACAAAGGTTTAGGAGAGCAAGAATTAATTTTTATAGTCTTGACACCCATCAAATTTTGGCACCATTGTCAGGGACTAATCTTAATTTGATTTACTATTTTGATAACTAGATCTAAAAAGGCTGAACTCAACTTTGATATGAAAATTGAGAAAATAGCCGTGCACTAGGGAAAATAGCAAGATAACAAAAGAAGCAAGAAGCCATAGTATCCACACTACCTTTAGAGGAACAATGCCTAACTTAGCAGAATCTTCAACTGAATCTGAAGAAGAAGACATTAAATTACAGTAAGAGGAAGCAATGGTAGGGGAACAAACTATGAGACAAATTTACACACCTCTATTGAATCAACAACCTCTTTGCATTACTTATCTAGCTCTAGAGGTGGCATTCAACTTGAAGTTAGGGTTGACTCACTTACTTCCTACCTTTTGCGAGTTGGAGAATAAAGATCATAATAAACATTTGAAGGAATTCCATGTGGATTGTTCGAGCATGAAACTGCAAGGAGTGACAAAAGAGTAGATTAAGTTGAGGGCATTTCCATTCTCTTTGCAAGATGCAGCTAAGGAGTGGTTGTTCTACTTTCCCGCATGATCAATTACATCATACGATGATATGGTTCGACTCTTCGTGTAAAAATATTTTCCAGCTTCAAAAGCGGCTATAATTCAAAGGGAAATAAGTGGAATTAGGCAAAAAAAGATGCGAAAACTTTTTAGGATTTCTAGGAGAGATTTAAGAGGCTTTGTGCAAGCTACCCACAACATGGGATTATTGAATAATCCTTGATTCAGTGTATCCATGAAGTAATGCTGGATTTAGAAAGAAGGATGGTTAATGTGATAAATGGTGGGGCTCTTATTAATAAAACCCCTCGACAAGCCCGAAAGATCATATCTACCGTGGCTGCTAACACTCAGCAGTTTAGGAGACGTCAGGATTTACCAAGGAGGGTCAATCAAGTAAGTGACTTTAACATTGAAAATAAGCTTAATAAGCTAACGAGTTTGGTTCAAAGTATTGCTACAGGAATGTACCCTTAAGCTAAAGTGTGTGGGATTTATGCTTTTCTTAGACACCCAACTGATATGTGTCCCACATTACAAGGAGGAGAATAGGATCAAGTGAATACTGTAGGAGGATTTCTTACCTAACCTCAAAGGAAATACGATCCCTACTCGAATACTAATAATCCAGGGTAGAGAGATCACCCTAACTTTAACTATGGAAGAAGGCCACAAAATGTGCATCTATACCAATATGTACCACCTCCATGTTAGGTTTATTAGTCATTAACCTAACAAACCTAGCTCTAAAGAGGAGCCAGAGCTATTTGGATAGAAAGAATACGCCAAAAAAGGAGAGAAAAGGAAAAGAGAGAATAGTTGGGGTTTTTCATTCATAAGTTTGATTGAAGTCAACATTACAATATATATATATATAGGACTAATGATATGGCTTACATATAGACTACTAATGCCAAGTCATATCTTAGGTGTAATGTACTAAATAGCAAAGTGAAGAATTACATTTTAAGTAATAAGTAATAAAGTACTATGCAATTCTATCCAACCATAACAATTATTTATTATAGATAGATCCATTTCTCATTATCTTAACAACTACCCCCTCCATTGATAGCCAACTTGTCCTCAAGGTGGAAGTTAGGGAATTGCTTGTTCAAAAATGCCACACATCCTCCTATGTTGAATCAGGGAGACAGGATTCTATTTATACGAAATAAGAATATTATTGATTATATTAAATTGGTGGTGAATTTAGAATATTTTGAAGGTTGTGACAAAAAATCGAATTAATTAAGGTTAGCAGCTAAGTAGTATAGAATTTAAATTAGTTTTAACAGAGAGATATGATGTAATTTGTTAAATTGATTTTCTATTTATTACTTTACGTTGAATAGAATAGTGGACTGATAAGTTCTTTCTATATTTTTAAATTCATAGATCGTTTGAGCTCTTTTACTGCTCCTCCACACCAGAATCAGAATTAGGATTTGAATATCCTAATATCACTATGAGTAATAATAAATGGTGCATGATATGCATTTATGACATCATGATTTTATTTCACCACAATTTTATTACATTATATTGTTATATATTTTTATATCAAAATATATTATATTATTATTTAATAATCGTATCATCATAATTTATAATATGCTTGATTATGGATTTGATGATTGGTAAATGGATAAATTATTGATTAAATGTACTGTGATATGGATTGCCTTGTTTGAGTGGAATTAGAGTGAAGTGGATCACCATGGGTTTGTGAGGGCGGTCTTTGATACCATCGACCATGTATGGGAGATCGACGCCCCCATGTGCGTCTGATGATATATATTAATATGATCTGAATAACCACAGGTTGGCCTCCTGATGGTATGGAAAGAAAAGAGAGCATGAAAAATAATGAGAGGGCTGGTTAAGTGAGAATTGGACCGGTCGACCATGTACAGGGAATCAGCTCCCCAGTGCACACGTAGAGAAGATGAGTCATGTGAGAGGACGACTCATGGGGGTTTCAATGACGCCACCAACTAATTTCTATGTGATTGATTGTTTGAAGATGAATTAATTATGGATGCTGATACTGTGACATATGCATGACTGGCAATGTGATTAGTTTTATGATTAAAGATGCACTCTGTGTGATTGTCTAGTCATGGATTATTTATTATTATTCACTGAGTTTGTGAAACTCATCCCTCCTCCCACTAACTTTTTCAAGAAATAGGAGATCCCCAGAGGATATTTAAGGCTCTGTATTCTTCTCCACAGAGCTCCAAAAGTATATTTTAAACTCATATAGCTAATTAGTTAAAATACTGCTACTCTGAGAAACTTCTCTATTTTTGGACATTTTGAACTCCACAGTCGTAAGATGCACACTTTGATTATGTATATTATGAGTGAGCTATTTCATGAGACCTTAACTGTCTTTATTATTTATCCAGATGTATGTGTGGCCAATAACCATGGTGTATTTGAGATTTAATAGGCCCAATCATATGTGATTTAATGAGATATTTGTTACTGGGCCGACATTATATGGAGGCTGGACCCACAAGTAAAATTAATATAGACTCACTATTATTAAAGGACAGGTAGACTCGTATATGAATTTTACAATTAGGCTTATTACGAGCCTCGGGGGCCTTAAGCTTACCCAGATCTTAGTACCGGTCAGGCCACGATTTTGGGTCGTGACAAAGATTCAATCAATAGAATATAAAAGATAAATAAATACATTTTGTTAATAATCAAATATTTATTGCATGAAATATAACATCCAAAACATAACTAATCAAATTGGCTATAGGACATATAACTAACATAATGCACATGAGTTCTCTAAAGTTTACAATAAAAAGAAAAGAGAGAGAGGGAGAGGGAGAGGGAAATGTGCCTTATTTTTCTTTTAAATAATTGCATCAAATGCTAGAGTATTATGTTTTGGTAGGTTAACATTATATTTCGAGACATGACAACTTAAATTTCTATGGAATCTAATCTTTTGCATGTCAAACATTTTCCAATTCTTCTTGTTTTGTGGTTAAAAGGATACTTTGAGGTTGTTATATACTTGTATGGGGTTGGTGGAGTAAATGTTGAGTGATTGTTACCTTACATACGTTTCTTCCCAAAATTTTCAATCTTTTGATAGAAAGTGCTGTGGTAGGGTGAAATGAACTTCTATGTGGGGTTGGTTAAGAATTTGGGTCATACATGAGGACAAGCATGGAGGAATTTGATAAGTAGTCAATTTAGCATAAAATATTCTTTATTTGAATATTATCTACAAATACTTTTTGGTTTAAAATGAAAATTTTCATTTGATTTCCATATCTTCTGTAGTTTATGCTAAATTCATTTGGAAAGGAGCTTTGGAGGTTTATTCTTAGAGTTTTGACGAATCAAGTCAAGTTGGAGCTGAATTTCTTAGATGTTCCTGGAAGTTTTCAAGTTAAGCTTGGGCAAGCGTCAGTGGGGACGAATCCAAAGCAAGTTCAAAACCCCTTGGAAGTTTTCAAGTTAAGCTTGGGCAAGTTTAGTGGAGACATAACTAGAAGCTGCTGGGATTGAAATTCTTTGCTAATTAGGAGGAAATCATTTAAAAGCAGCTGGTCCACTATTTGAACGATTAGGATTGACACTTAAATTTGAATATTTGTATTTTTAAAAGATATTCATTTTCTCAGGATTTCTTTCCCTTATTATAAATAGCATTCTAATTTTATTGAAAGCATCATCTCCTCTCATCTTAGAAAGAGCAATAAATCTAGAATTTATTTTCCTTGAGTTTTCTTTATGGGCATGCATGGCTAATTATTTTGTTTCAGTCAAAGGTTGATTTTTAAGTAAAAATTCCTCAATGATTGTGAGATCTTAATGCAATATTTTTACTTCTTTAATATCGATTGATCGTTGTGTGTTTTCTGTGATGAAAAATTCCATCTCTTTTGTCTTCTTATTATTTGTTCAATAGGGCTCATTGTTCAACTTAATAGGAATGCATATAATTGTCAATGAAGTTAGATTCGTATTGTCTAATTGGATTGATTTAAGTAGCAGATAATATAATTTAATTCTAACAAGGCTTTTAGATTATATTATGAAAACTCCTAATTTATTTTAAATGAACTTCTCTTATTAAGTTTGTTAGATAGGGCAGGGTTTTTCTAATTTTTGTTGCTGCTTGTAAATTAAATTTTATTGCCTATTTAGGATTGTTTGCTAGTTAGGGATTATTCTAGCACTTGTTTATTTAATCTAATGATTTGAAAAGACTTTTTGGCGACGCTTATCCAAGGATCATAACTTGCTAATCTTTCCAATTATTGAACGATCTCAGTATTAATGATCAATCAAGAGGATTTCGTACTATAAATAACCTTTTCCTGAATCTTTCCCCATTGATCTTTATTCCTTTGTTTTTATTACATTCAAGTTATCTTATTTGCTTTTTGATTACTAAACATTCTTTAATAAACAACACCCCCTTTTACTTTAGTATTTGATTTACTAGTCTTCAACTAAAATTCAATCCAAATTAGTCTCTAAGGTTTGATCCTTCTCACCATTTCTACAAATCACATAGGTTTAGGAGAGCAGAAATTATTTTTGGTGGTCTCGACATCCATCAACTGACCAAGCATAAACATAATGGAAAGACAATGGTACTCACACCTTTACAAAGTTCTAGCAATAAAGATTGCTCTAAGGCCTATGTAAATGCTTACTAAAATAGGAATAACCAAAGAAAAGATTCGTTAGATGCGATCATGATGCAACCTCAAAGGTACTTGGACGAATAAGATTCATATGATCATGTGAAAGTATAAATTTGCATAACCAACAAGAAATCAATGCAGCAAAGTAAACTTCTTCCCAAAGATCATCTTCTATTTAGAACATCAAAGGGCTCTTGCCAGTTTGCTTCTTGCGATAATTATTGCTAATAACACTTAAAGGATTGAAATTCTTCTTAGGAGGAGAATTTCTTTTGGTTTAGTCTTTTTCAAGAGCCTCAAGACCGTGGAACCAAAACTTCAGTCGGTAGCGAACATTTAATTCAAAGCTTTTGTCAACTACTTGGAATTTTTATAGTATGCATAAAATAAGTACTTGTAGCTTCGTGCTAAGAAGGGAATTCCACCTTCATTGACTCCATTTAGATGCATAGCTAAAGGGATTATCTCATCATAAAAAGAGCTATTAATGGGAAGTCCTCTTAGGAATTTAAAATCCCAAAGAGAGATCGACTCTTCTGTAGTGGGGAGGAAAATAATAATTGTTGAGGCACTCTAATATTCATATAAACTTTAAATGGTGTTGATAGAGCGATCATCAGTGAAGAATGATAAGAAATAAGCATGATGCACCTTGATTTTCAAAAGTAGTTGCTTACTACTTGCTAACACATCTTCAAGGCATTCCTAATAGAATTTGACGAAGAAAAATTGGCCCATAAATTTGAAAAAAGGATGCAAAGAAAGTTCACTATTGTGGATGTGACTTCTCAAAAGTGAAAGATTATTTGATGGAGTTTGAAGTGAGTGAAGTGAAGATCGCAACAAACGAGATTTGATGCGCTTAACTACCTCATTTGAAAGATGGATTTCACAAGTGTGTTCAATGATCCAATCTACAAAAGGAGGAGGGTCTACCGTGCTTGGTGGTTTGGTTCCAAATTATTCACTAAAGGATCTTTGAAAGGTGAAGATCATTCCATGATTGGAATTCTCTGTCATCATTTAAAATTTCTATACTTGGAATTTTGAGCAAAACTAAAAGATCAATTTTGCGTACCATTATGACAAAATTTTGAAATTGGTTGATTAGCCAAAAAAGAATCAAATGAAGGCCTGAAAAAAAGGAATAGAAAACCAAATCAAATTCATGAGGTTCATGCAAATAAATTTGCAAAATTTATAAGATACGAGAATTTGAAATATTAGAATTAATAAATTACGGATTGCAGGCTTGGTTCTCTTCAAGTATGTAAAAGATCTTTCTTTGGGAATATATCATTAGTTATCTATTGCCTTGGCTATTTGACAAATATTTATTTTAATTGAAGTTGGTTATAATCATTTCTTATTTGCCAATTAAAAAAAAAAAGAAGCAGCAAAAAGCGAATTTGACATAATAAAATTACAATTATAATAATGTAACTGGATGTGATAATTGCATGATACAATTCGTACATACAGACAATATATATATATATATATGTTGGGAGTTCTCATTGTGTATGAAAAACTTATTGGGAGTACTCTTTGTTATGAAAGAGCAAAATAATTTAAAGAACATCTTGAGGGATAGTGATATCAAGAAAAAGAGCATTTTTGTTGAGTGAAATTAAAAAAGATGAGAAAATTCAACAAATAAAAAAATGGCAGTCAATTAAAAAAAATTATGATTCATTGTGTATTATTGCGAATAATATTTGAGTAGCTCTTAAAGATTTCCAACCCAAGTGTGAAGGAGGAGTATTAGCAGCACTTTATTTAACTTGTAGTTTCTTGTAAAGTTGAACAAAATTGATTGTAGGAAGTTAACTTCTTGTTTTAGTTTAATTTAAGTTCTTGGGTTTAGTAGAGAGTTAGTAAAAATTATACTGCATTTTTGGTATGAATAGAGTTGTAGAGACAATTTGAGATAGAGAAAAAAAAAGGAATAGAGAAGAGTTGGATAGCTATGAGAATGAAGAAAAAAAGTCTTTGTTTTGTGTTTTCTTTGAAAATTCTAGAACTAGCTCTCCTCCTCTATTCTCCTTAACATTATCACAATCAAATCCATTATCGTACAGTGGTTAGGATGTCTGGCTTTCATCCAAGAGACTCGAGTTTGATTCCTAGCAGTGGAATAATTTTTTTATTTTTAACAAGTTACGAGGATGATCAAGATTCTCAAAGAACCCAACTCATGCGACGATCAAGATACACAATTTAAGTTAGTGGTGGATATATTTCTACTAAATGAGTTGTTAGAGGTCCTTAAATACTATAAGATTTGAAATGCCATGCAAATTACAGAAGTTCTGCCATCCACATTCCGATATTTCAAGATCTGAAATGGCTCATTTTGTTTCAGGTAAGTGATATGAGGATTAAAAGAGTAGCAGAAGAAAAAGGAGAAGGTATTGGAAAAAAAGGCTTATTTATTTCAGGTAAGTGACATGAGGGTTGAAAGAATAGCAGAAGGAAAAGTAGAAGGTATCATAAAAAAGAACACAAGTTCATTGCCACTGGAGTTAGCAATTTCACCAAAAGAGAAGTCCTATTGATCCGATCTTCACTACAAGCCAAAAAAAGTTATAGCAGATACAAGATTCAATTGAGTAAATAAATATAAAATAAGGGGGAACAAAGCCAATTACATTGGACTATGCAAAGGATTGCCACTGAAAAATTTACAAAGCCCCATCAAAGGAAAGTAAGATTTTATTAAAAAAAAGCTTTTTTTGTTAGAGGGAGCTGTGACCTCTTTGTAATTTCTAATGAGATTCTGATTGTACTATCATAAAATGTTGTTGATGAAGTCAAGATCTTTCGTTTCACCAAAAGATTTAGTTTGCCAATTAAATTGTTGGTTAGCTAAATTAAATAATTTATTTTCAAAACTAATCAAAATATTGAAATGGTTATTAAAATAAAATTATTGGATACATATTATTTATTGCATAAATAAATAATGTAATAAAGTTCAACAAAAATTCATTAGATGGACCAATTAAATTAAATACTTGACAAATAAGTAAAGTGCCTACATAAGTTAAGTGATGCAACAGTAATCAATGAGAGTTTGTCAAGTGGACTAATAAAATTATATGCTTAGCAAGGGGATTTTCTTAAATCTTTATAAATAGGCAACCTCTTTTCACAGAAACAACGAACATAAAGATAGAAAAGAAGCGTCAAAGCTCCGTCAACTAAAGACTATAAAAGCACTCTCCTAAGTCGAGAGAATTAAATGTTCTTTCAACTTCAATTCAAGATCAAGTCTCTTTGACATTTTCAGTTGTTGAATCGTATTTCAAATCTTGTTCTAAATTAATCTAAAATCAAGAAGTTTCGACCCTTGAAGCGTCTTCACAACAACAAAGAGAAAAATCAGAGGATAATCTTCTTTGTAATAAGAGATTCCATACATAGAAATTGTATCCACTTACTTCCTTATAAATATGATTTGCATTTTGTGTTTTTGTTTCTTAATTTTTAGGAACAAATAAAATGCATACACTTATGTCCCATGATATATGGACTTTTTAATTTCAATCAAATTAACATCTTTGGATAAAGAAGTCCTTTTGTCCTTCATGTTAGACTCCCTCTCCACATTTTCCTCTCCTTTTTACTCTCTTCTCTCTTCTCTCTATCTTTTTTACATTTTCTACTCTCCTTTCTTCCATCAACATTATCTTTGCTCTTACACAACTCATGTCATCGCTGACTAGAGTCCCTTGAAATTTCTAATGGAGAGGCCAATTTTTGACAGTAAAATGGCTAAATGGGCCACCATCTTTGCAGCATTTGATCAGAAATTTGCTGCAAAAAAAGCAATCAAAGGTAGTGTAATAGCAGACCAACAAGTTGTGTCTCCTAGTGACGCCGATATAATAGGTTTCTAAATGAGCACATTCTACAGATTCAAATAGATCAGTGGAATATGTACTTTAACCCGGCTGCTAACTAGTAGGGTTATGGCATTGGTGTGGTTATAGTCACTCCGAATGAGGAACGACTGCCTTTTAATATTGAGTTGACATTCCAGGTCACTAACAACGAAGTAGAATATGAACCCTATACAGTCGGATTAATAGCAGCTCTAAGTATTTAGGTCAGACACCTAATGGTTTACGGAGACTCCAACCTGATAGTCTCCTAAGCATTGAAGAAATGAAAGATCAAAGAACAACATTTAGTCCCCTACCTTCGACGCCTAGATCAGTTGGCTCAGCAATTAGAAGAATTGTCATTCCACTACTTACCCTAGGCCAAGAATCAGTTCACCGATGCACTGGCAACTCTCGCTTCTCTAGTTGATGTCAGTCCTAACATTGTCCTCAAGCCCCTGAATATTTAAATCCATCAACAGCAAGCCTATTGCTGTAATCTCTAATTCGTCAATGGTAAGCCTTGGTACTGGATATTCAGACCTAGTTGAAATAGAAGAATACCCTAAAGGTGCTTCTAAGTCTAACGAGAGGACCCTCTAGGAATTATCAAAAAGTTACCTCTGCAAGGATGGTGTTTTGTACAAATGAACATGGAATCAAGCACATCTCAAGTGCGTAACTGAAGAAGGAGCTCAACAGATAATGGAATGGGTGCACAGCGGAGAGGAAGGCCCCCACATGAACGGAATGGCCCTAGCCCATAAGATCACCAATCAGGATTATTATTGGCTTACCATGCGATCAGACTGCGTTAAATTTGTTCAGAAGTGTCATAAATGCCATATTTATACAAAGCTTCAAAAGTTTCCCCCAATAGCTCTTCACACGATCACCATGCCATGGCCCTTTACGACTTGGGGAATTCATGTAATTGGCAGAATCACTCCTAAGCCCTCTAATCAGCATGAGTACATCTTGGTAGCCATCGACTACTTCACCAAGTGGGTAGAAGTTGCCTCCTATCATATCCTAAACTATAAGAAAGTGGCTCAGTTCAACCAAAAAATATCATATGCAGATACGGGGTTCCTTCCGAGATATATCAAATAATGGTTCTCACTTCTAGAAAGAAATCTCCATCCTAATGACTAAATACAAAATTTGGCACCATCGCTTTTCACCATACAAGCCCGAAACTAATGGATCAGTTGAAGCAGCAAACAAGTCCATCAAGAACATCCTCCAAAATATGGTTCACAGTCACAGAAATTGGCATGAGCATTTGTCTTTTGCTTTATGGGGATACAGAACCTCTGTCAGAATGCTGACCAAGGCAACACCTTACTCACTTATATACGGGATGGAAGCAGTCCTCCTTATCGAAGTTCAGATCGGATCAGCCAGGGTCATGAGAGAAAGCCAGTTGCCCAAAATAGAATGGGTCCAAAATTATCACAACCAATTAATGCTATCGATGAAAAAAGGCTAGAAGCTCTTAGTTAGATTTAGAGCTACCATAGAGAATAGCCAGACACTTCAACAATAGAATCTGGGATCGAAAACTCGAAGAGGGTTGTCTTGCACTCAAGAAAATCAGAGCTTCTGTGCAAGATCCTCGAGATAAAATCAGGCCAAACTAGGCAGCCCCTACATACTGAAGAAAATGCTCTCTAGAGGTGGTATCATCTTGTCTGACATGGATGGCAACGAGTTCACTGACCCATGCAACTTAGATCAACTCAAAAGATACATTGTATGAATGCATTCAAGCATTAGCACTAGAAATATTGCTCCCCCATGTCACCGTTAAGCTAAACTACGATGTCTTGACTAAGCACGAGATACGTAGATAGCCCAACCTACGGGTGTCATCACAATAATAATAAAAATGCATTTTTGCCCCTCTTTTCATAAAAATTTTAGATTTTCTATGTCAATTAATAAAAAAAATCATAACATAATAAGTTAAGCTAAAAACTTGCAAGGGTAGGAAGCTTAAGCAAAACCAGAACCCCACTAAGTTGAAAACCTGAAAGGGCAACTTATGCAAAAGTCAGTCTGCTAGGTCAAAAACTCGAAAGGGTGGCTTAAGCAACAGTTAAGGCTTAAATGTGGTAATCTCATAAAGGATGAAACTAAATTTTCTTTTCAAAATTATCAAAATGATTCCCTTTTTACATACCTCAAATCAAGTACAAGCTATGTAAAAAGACAATCACAAAAACTGTATCACTCAGGCATCCATCTCTATCGTCTGTCTATCTATGTCAGTTATCTATCTATCCACTATCTAAAGTGTCAAAAAACAAAAAGTGTGTCAACTGAACCCCTTTATACATCATGGGTCAGTGTCCTATCTCAAAGCCCTAGCAAAAAATATGGACCGAGTCAAAAATTAAAAGACAAAAAATCCTACTTCATTAATATAAGGTCAGCATGCACCGAGGGACTAAGCAAATTGTCTGCACCGCCTCCAAGGCATCTCCATAGAGTCTTCAGAATCCTTTGGGTCAACCCATCTAGTAGAGTGTAGGGTCATCTCAATGTAACACCCCGATTCCGAAAGAAATTTTGTAAAAAGATTTATATAATTTTTCTTATTCTTTACTTCTTGGAAATTTAGATTCAAAATTTTTTTGGTTATTGGTAATCAACATTAGAAATAATTAACAATATATAAGTTGGGAATCTAAATTGTACTTAATTGTTAAATAAGAGTTTAAATACAATGATTATTAAATTAATTGTTAATATGTAGTAATTTAATTTTAGAGAAATGGAGTTATAAAATATTAGTGGTATTATTGGAACAAATACATATAAATATATGAAAAGAGACAAAATAATAATAATAATAAGAGAAAGTAGATAGGAGGAAACTGAGAAAGAAAATAGAAATAATTAAATAAAAAAACTGTCTCTCTCTCTCGCACGTCTTTTCTCTTTCCTGGACCAGCGGCTCCTCCACCCCTCTCTCTGTCATTCTCCGATCATCGACCACCATCTCCGATGTTTGAAGGCTCTAAAACTATCTACTCAACGCAAAGAATGAGAATATGTGTTTAGTTTGAGCTGATATGGTGTTGATTTAGAGGAGGAGGTCCCGAAGCTTTTGCCCTATAACAACCAGTTCGCAGGTGATTTCTTGCCGTTTTCGACAAGGCCAGTCTGTGGGGAGGGCAAGAATCGACTTGCCATGTCCTGGTGAGCATTTACCTTTTCTTTATTTCTGGCAGCAGGCCTTGAATGATGGAAACACCATTGATGGCGACGGCACAATGACTGTTGTGCTCGATTTGGCACGCTGGAGGCCTGATCTCGTGCAAACAACACCAAAAATGGAACCCTTAGGAAATTTCAAGTCGAATGGTGGTGGCCTTGCTAAATTCTGGGCAGTTTAATTTGTCCAGCCATCGCACACGGCGGTGTTAACGGCGGTCTGATGACCGACCGACGGCGGTCCGGCGAGACACCCGAGAGGCAAAATGTTGCACTTTGCGCGCTGGACATGAATTCGAAGTCCGATATTCAATCGATTAAGTTAAACCACAGAAGTGGTTAAAGAATCAATTAATAAAGAGGAAAGGTTAAGGAAGCTTTCCAAGTCAGGTCAGTACAATACTAACTTTTTAATTTAATTAAAGTTTATTATATTGTTTTCATATATATATATATATATATATATATATTTGCGATGTGAGTTATTTTTCTTAAAAAGGAATTATTGAAGTTTTTACAATATTATTTTATGGATTTTCAAAGAAATGATATATTAATTGATATGATATGATTTTTAAATGATTTTATGAATTGATTGAAATTCTATTTTATGAAAATGATGATTATTGGCCACTTGTTAATTAATGTTTGAGTG
>CANUEX010137920.1:0-24356 GCA_948099535.1 Jatropha multifida | reverse complement strand
CAAAAGCCCGCCCCCGGCCCCCCCCCCCCCCCCCCCCCATCCCACACAATCCACAATAATATAATCATCATAATGCAATAAAATTTTTATTTCAAACTTTTTTGAAGATAAACATAAAGTCTCAACAAGAAAAATAAAAATGGGCCTTTTATCCCTTATAAGAAATTATAAGTGTTGAATTGCATGTGGGTTGCTCACATCCCATGACAGCTCCAGCTAAGGCTACTCATTTTTGTTAGTGGGCTAGAATTCTAGGGCCCAGTGCTCCCTAGGCCCCCCTAGAAGATTGATCCTGACCCATTCTCTTCCTTTTGAATTCACCAACCATTAAGACGTCTATAGGATTATTCTTAGAGGGAACTAAGAGAGTTTGGTTTCCTTCCTTATGTAGCATACCAATACTCACACGACAATTATATCGAAACATTTTAAAATTTTAAAAGCAAATTCACTGGCCCATCAAATTTGTGATTACCCGTCAGAGTGGAACCACCATTGTTGTCACCACTCCTTGGCCGACTAGCAGACAGAGCCACGTATCACCAATATTACCCTAAAGATCGATGAGAAGAGGCTTGAATGTCATTGAAATAAGCACACACAGCTTTGCCTGGCACAAACTCAATTAGTTTAGGGAAAAACTTCTCAGTATGTCTAAGAAAACCACAAATGAAGTATAATTGTGGGAGCCAAAGGAGATCCAAAACCACTCTCTGTCATATAGATGAAGCCGGATCCTTTTTCGAGAGGTTTCTTAACATCCAGGCAAACCCACAGTCGCATATAAAAGTTCCAGGAGTTTGCAAAATTCTTAGGATTAGTCTCCACAAATTCACCAATATAATTACCTATGTCATTCAGAACTCTCTCCAATTGGAAGCTAGTACATAGGCCATGCACCTGGATCCATATAGGCATATGAAATAGGGGAACCTTTGAAGGCTCCATTCGCTCCCCAACTCGTTCCAACATTAAAATCTGATTATCAAAGGTCCAAGGACACATCTCCAATATCCAAAACAAGTCAACCTCAGGGAAAAACTGAAACAATACAACCCTCCATCAAGCTCCTGCACTTGCATTCCTAGGACTGTCGCATAAGGGGAGCCATAGTTTGAGACATAGCTTGATAATTAATAACATGGTTAGATAAGAATTGACCCACCAAACATAGAGTGTGATCATCATTCTTAAATAACTCACATGTCCTATAGCTTAATCCATCATTATGGTCATCATCAATGGAAAGTTGGGCCATGTCCTATGAAACCCGATCATCTTCGAAAGGCAAAGCATGAAGATCATCAACAAAGTTATGGTTGGTAGAGAAAAGAAAACTACTTCTTATAGAGAAGATGAGAGAAAACAGACCACTTAAAGACACATAATTTATTTAATTGAACATTTATTATTAATGAGTCCAAATGACAATATATTGATAGTAATAATCATTTTATATAATTATTGTAATTATTTATGTAAAAAAATTATAATTAATAAAAAATTAAAAGAGGCAAATTCTATTTGGCACTATCTAATCCTAACAATCCTACTTGGCACAACCTAGATTTAACAATTCGTTAGTAAGCCCCTACAGTAGTAGCAATAGTTCAATCATGGTAAAAAGAAGAAGCATCAATCACTAAGTCAAGATAGCATGTTCTTAGTGGATGTTGTAGTGCTTTAATGGATCCTTTAATTATTGCTATCATATTTTTACTGGTTTCAGTTTATGTTTTACGTTCAATTAGGATTTATTTTCCATTCTTCAGTAGTAGGAGGTTATCCTCCATGATTTCCCTATTTCCTTGTCTGTTGGAGGTTGTTAAATCTCCATTAGTATTTAAAGACAGCAAGTTAATAAAAGAGCATATCATAAAATTTTCAAAAGTCTTTGAGTACTTAACACAAGAGGTCTAGGTTCTCTCTAATGAATTAATTTCATTTTCACCATACGTCACAGAAAGAAAACACTTCTTCACCCTTCTACAATACCGTCCCTTTAACCTGATGCCTTAACCCATAGATCCATAACTAGATCCATTTCTTAGGGCCTTAACATTTTGGCATTAGAGCCTATAGTTATGGCTGAATCAACCCAACAACAGCTTGATCGAATCCTTGCCTTATTCCATGAAGAGCAGGCTGTCAACAAACCTAATCGAGACAACATGAACACCAAGTTTAAAGATCTTAGTCGTGATTCTACCAATTTTACACAGGAAGGCAACAATCATTCTCATGTTCCAAAGGCCAAAGGAGCAATGAGGTCAGGTTTTGACATTGCCCGTAGCAGTACTACTATTTCAAAATTTGCTAAGCTGATTTTCCAAGGTTCAGTAGTCAAGACAATCCATTGGGATGGTTAAGCCAATGTAAACATTTTTTTCGCCATCAATAAATACGCGATGATGAGAAAGTTAGTTTGGCATCTTCTCACCTGAAGGGTATCACTCAGCTATGGTTTTTACAATTGACGAATGACACTCTTGCTCTAACCTAGGAAGAGTTTAGAAACCAGTGCAACCTTTACTTTGGACCACCCCTTTGAAGTAAAAAATTGAGAGAGCTCATAAAATTAAAATAAATAAGAACGGTGGTTGCCTACCAATCTCAGTTTAAGGTGTTGGTCTCTCGTGCAGGTTCCTTAACCCAAGATAAAAAAATACAATTCTATCTCAATGGATTGTGGGATTATATAGTAGTGGATGTTGAGCTATATCAACCATCAGATTTGGTAACCGCTATGAGTATGTCTAGACTTTACGAGAGGAAGAGTAGGGTTCAGCGTTCCTCAGGTGATTCGACAACTCGACCTCCTTCACAAGCAAATTCTTGAATGATCAAACATTTGAATCATGACGAGATGGAGGATTGACTTCATAAAGGCCTTTGTTTTAATTGTGATGAGGCCTTCACTCGTGGACATCAATGCAAGAAATTATTTTAGATTGAGTTAATAGATGATGATGACCAAGAAAGTGATCCTAATGAGTAGCAATCCTTCGATCAATTTTTAGAGATTTCACTGAACGCTATCACTAGCATTAGCAATCCTCAAACCATGCGACTTGAAGGGGAATAGAATGGTAAAAATTCCTTATTTTAATTGATTTAAGAAGCACTCATAGTTTTGTTGCTGCAAACATTGTCACATAGATTCAAGCGTCCATTGATGGAAATAATGGTATAAGTATTAAAGCTGCTAATGGAGAGCAAGTGCGTAGCCCGGGAATTTGTCGAGGAGTCTCATTAAAATTAGGGCCCAATCCCATCATTGCTGATATGTTTGTGCTTCCATTAAGTGGAAATTGATGTGGTACTGAGTGTTAATTAGCTTTAGACTTTAGGTCTAATCCTTTAGGATTTTGGTCATATGCAGATTCCATTCACTAAAAATGTGCAAAAAATCGAATTACATGGGCTATAAAACCCTACCCTTTTTCCATCCACCAAATTCAACCATATAAACACCTTTCCAAATTGTGAAAATAATTGGAACACATTTTGCTTGAGTTTTCAAGCTTGTTTTCTAAACTTATCGATTTACTACCACAATGCCCCTATAATCATAGAATTTTCCTTGAACCTAGAAGAGGACCAGTAGTGGTTCAACCATATCGATACCCTCACTCCCAAAAAGATGAGATAGAACGGCAGTTTGCAGTAATGTTGCAACAAGGAATTATTTGACCCAGCCACTCTCTTTTCTCTTCACCAGTAATCTTAGTACGCAAGTCTGATGGTTCTTGGTGGCTATGTGTGGATTACAAGGAGTTGAATGCCAAAACAATCAAAGATAAATTTCTTATTCCAGTTATTAATGAATTGTTAGAATAATTAGGAGAGGCTAAATATTTCACCAAGTTGGATTTGCGTACAAGCTATACCAAGTGCGCATGCTCTTCTTTAATATCAAGAAAATTGCTTTTTGAATTCACCATGGACATTTTAAATTCTTAGTGATGCCTTTCAGCCTTACTAATGTTTCATCAATTTTTCAACTATTAATGAATGAAGTATTTTGAAACCACTCATGGAAATTTATTCTAGTGTTTTTTTGGCAATTAGGACTTGGGTGGAGCAATTGCATAATTTACAATAGGTCTTTGAAATCCTTGCTTCTTATAGGCTTTTTCTCAAGAAATCCAAATGTTGTTTTGCCAAATCCCAAATTGCTTGTCTGGGACACATAATCACATAAGAGGAGGTTGCAAGTGAATGAATAAAATATTTCAGCTCTTTTAAATTGGCCTTATCTAACCATAATTCGCTGTCTTCAGGGATTCTAGTGTTTAACCTGCTATTACCATAAGTTTATTCAAAATTATGGGATTATTGCATCACCTTTCACTGTCATGTTGCGCAAGAATTCCTTCCAATGGATAGATGCAGCAGTGCAAGCCTTTGACCAACTCAACAAAATGATCACTACTGCACTAGTGTTGGCTCTCCCTGACTTTGATCAAGTATTTATTATAGAATGTGATGCTTGTGATTCTGGAATTCGGTTTGTACTCTAGCAAGTTAACAAGCTTGTGGCTTATTTTAGCCAAATGATGGCAGCGCAACATCATAATCTTCCAGCCTATAAAAAGAATTAAATGGGTTAGTAAAAGCAATTAAACACTAGCGATCCTACTTATGGGGTCGCAAATTCATAGTTCGCACCGATCATTATAGTCTCAAATTTCTTTTAGAGCAAAAGGTACTATCTCCCTCTCAAAAACACTGGCCAGTAAACTTTTGCATTATCCTTTTTTTGTAGAATACAAGGCAGTTCATCTCAACACTGTGGTTGATGCCCTTTCAATGGGAGATGTTGATAACTCCATCTTAATGGCCATCTCCATGCCTCACTTAAGTACCTTGATGAGATTCTCCATGAGCAATAAAATTCACCTATAGTTTAGCATTTGATCACACAAGTTTATAGTGGAACAACATCTCCAACATGAGATTATAAACAAGGCCTTCTCTTTTACAATGCTAGAGTATTCTTGCCAAAAAATTCTCCTTCCATTCAAACAATAATGACAGCACTCCATGATCAAGTTCATAAAGGATATCAAAAAACTTTATTTCGTATCACTAGAGATTTCTTTTGGCCAAGCATGAAGACTTCAGTCCAAAATTTTATTCGAGTATGTGGTATATGTCAACGACACAAAACTAAAACATTGCAACATGCGGGTCATTTTTTTCCCTTCCTATTCCTACTTCAAGAGGGAAAAATGTTATACTAGTTCTAGTGGACCAATTCTCTAAATTTGCTCACTTCCTACCCTTATCACATCCATATACAGCTGTAAGTGTAGCTCATTTATTCTTTGATCACATATTTAAATTACATGGGTTGCCGAAAACAATTGTCAGTGATCGAGACATTACTTTTACTAGTTCATTTTGTACTGAACTTTTTTGTTTGGGTGGCACAAAGTTATCTTTTTATTCAGCTTACCACCCTCAATCTGATGGCCAAACTGAAGTTTCGGATTATAGAGATGTATCTCCGTTGTTTCACTAGTGAGCATGCAACAAGATGGTTGGATTGGTTATTATCGATAGAATATTGATATAATACCAATTATCATTTTTCTTACACGCTACACCGTTCAAAGTGGTTTATGGTATTTCTCCACCTCGTTTACTTTCTTATACTCCAGGGAGTTCCATAATTGATGTTATTGACCAAGCCCTTCAAACTTGTGATGAAGTTTTTAGTTCCATATAGGAGAATTTAATGAAGGCACAACAGAAAATGAAAGCTTCATATGACAAACATAATCGAGCACTTGAATTCCAAGTTGGTGACAAGATTTTACTTCGTCTTCAACCGTATAGACAAGTTTCCCTTGCCAATTGTCTTCACAAGATATTATTGGCCAGATTTTATGGACCTTTTATAGTCATACAGTGCATTGGTAATTTGGTATATGAATTGGATTTGCCATCATCTTCCAAACTCCATCCCATTTTTCATGTCTCTTTTCTTAAGCCGTATCACAAAGGAACTAATTCTGCTCGTCCTCACTTACTGCCCGCTCCAATAGGTACCTTGGTTCACTAACCACTGGCTATTCTGGATACCCGTACTCGTGCTGGCAGACAAGAGATTTTGGTTCATTGGCAACACTCATCTCCAACTGATGCTTCATGGGAACCTATAGACCAATTCAAGATTCAATTTCCAGACTTTGCACTGGAGGACAAGTGAATTTCGAAGAGTGGGAGTAATGTTAGCAAGCCCCTGCAACAACGGTTTAGTCATGGTAGAAAGAAGAAGCATTAATCACCAAGTCAAGATAGCATTTCCTTAATGGATGTTGCAGTGCGTTAGTGGATCCCTTAATTATTGCAGTCCTATTTTTAGTGGTTTCAGTTTATGTTTTATGCTCAGTTAGGATTTCAATTATTTTCCATTCCAAAGTTGTAGGAGGGCTATCCTCCATGGTTTCCCTATTTCTTTATTTGTTGGAGGTTGTTACATCCCTATTTGTATTTAAAGATAGCAAGTTAATAAAAGAACATATCAAAAAATTTTCAAAAGTCTTTGAGTATTCAACTCAAGAGGTCCAGGTTCTCTCTAACGAATCTGATTTAATTTTCACCATAGGTCGTAGAAAGAAAACACCTCTTCACTTTTTAACAATATCGTCCCTTCAACTTGACACCACAATCCTATTTGTCACTACCCAAGGAACACATACTACATATATATATATATATATATATAAAGATCAGTAATGATAGTATTAATTAATTAATTAATTATTCAAAAAAGAAATAAAAAAATGTATAATGATATTAATTTCAACTTTATTAATATCTAAATTAAAAGAAAAATAAATTAGAAAAAAATAATAAAAATCATGTTCTTGCATGAGTTAATAAATTAATTATTAAGAAATTAGAAACTTATTCCTTGTAGAATTCATTCAATTTTTAACAAGTTTTATTATAACTAATTTACATAATTAAAATTAGTGAAAATGTACATTGGGGCATAGTTTAATAAGGAGGAGAGAATGAAAATGTGTAGAATTAGATTGATAATTTTCCTTATTAAATTTATACAAGTGCCATTTAAAAGGATCCTCCAATAAAATTTTAATTTTTCAAATTATCTACAATTAATATATTCATTTGAAAACAAATATTGTTACATTGGACAGAGAGAGATGTTGCTTTGGTTATAATGAAATGCATAGAGCATCATCAAGCCCAGATTCCAAGGGCAGATCTTGCAAATAGAATACACTACAAAAAATTATGGTTAATAAATATATTCTTGTCATATAAGTGCCCTGTCTGAATAAAAATGGGTTTTGTAGAGGCTTTGTTGAACAAGTTTCCTGCTTTACAGGTCTCAATCAAGGAAGCAAATTGAGTTTTGATGAGAAAGAGAGAGAGGCCAATCAAAATCTACCTTTGGACCCATCAAGACTTGGTTTCTTAGGTGGCTCAATCATGACCGCAATGGATTGTCTCCAACTCTTTCTATTTGCACAATTTGTTACTCACCTATTGTTTTCTTCTTCACCTTCACTTTCCTTGGGTACATAAAACAAAAGTGGTTATTTCCTTTTTTCTTTTTATTATATATATATATATATAATTATCTTTTTTTCTGAATTTTCTAATAGTTTTTGGTTAAAGTGTATGAAGTTCCTACTACATACGGCTATAATTATACACTGAATCTGTATAAGTTTTGAATTTTTATTACATTAATGAAAGTAAAATTTAAACATTTACAAGAATTTAAAATATAAACCTTTAAAATATCAAGTTTCTATAAAAGTGAAATTACAAAAATACATTTGATACTGTACAATAAGATTTATTGTATTTTTGGTTTAAAAATTACTGTCAACAATCATAATATTCCAAATGGGTTTCAGCATAGTTTGCGTTTTAATGTTTAAACTCTAAGCATAAAAGTTAGTGTCTTCTGGAGACAAAGGAGCTTACTTTATATTGCGGAGAATCGAATAGATACCTTGAGCCATGATGATTAATCCGCAAGTGTTTTTTGCCAGTGGACAAATCTCATTCAGATTACTATAATTATAAATTGACCATAGAAAGCCTCGTAGTTGTAATATAACCTAATTGCATTAGAAAAGGTGCTTTTTCCCTCCCTTTTCAGCTTTGTGCCAAGCTGTTGATGAAATCTGAGAAGGAAGTATTTCATCCGAACGTTTTACCCATTTTGGTGGAATAACCACTTTCCTTCTTTCAGACACTAACACGGTATTTACTTATCAACAGTAAATTGACAAGATAAGGTGGTCCATAAATATCTTATGTCTTGTGGTTCATTTATTGAGCTACCATCAAAGTATTGACTAATTTATTACAAGTTGGTAAGACGTGTGATCAACTTGGAAAATTTCCCCACCATTTTGTCCATAACCTAACAAAATCACAACTGGAGAAAAAAAAAAGTCCATCTCAATTTTATATTAAAACGAATATCCAACGGTTAAAATTAATTGTTGGTATTAAGGTTAATGACGAAAGAAAAAGGCTAAGGGTGGCTCCGCCCTCTTAACCAATATTTTTTTTAATGAATTACGGTATAAAAATATTGAAATTTTTTATTTTTTCTTAAAATAGTAAATGTTTTCATTTTGCCCCTCCTTGACTCTTGAATTTTTTTTTGGCAGCTTTAATTTAAATTTCTAACTCTATCACCACATGAGGTCAAAGCTTTAATTTTTATAGATAAAGTAAATATTCATCAAAAAATATTTTATCCTTAATAGATTAATTCGGTATCTGTGGAATTTAATCTTTGCTCAATGGATTGGAATACATGTGATTGATAGAAAAAAAATATTACATTGCCATAAGTCAAATATGTAAATGAAACCCAAAATACTTTATAATAATTTGCAATGCAGAGTTTTATTATTATTATTACTTTTCTGTAACTGAATAATTTTTTAATTATAACTTTACACGGGCTGTGACATTAGACGGACAAGCCACCCTGGAATAAAAAAATACAATATTCCAAAAACTGTTTGATAGAGATATGCTTCTTATTTTTTATTTTCTTCTTCAAATCTTGTATATTAATCTTATTCAGTAATGGAGACAAACTAGCAGGAATCCAGTGCTTTTGCTTCCCATAACAGTCGTGGCCTGAACTGAACGAGAAAAAAAAAATGGTGGGAAAGGGAAAGTAAAGGAAATAAGAAGAGGTTACTTGGATCAGTCTGTCACTGAAATCCATGGAATAGTTCTTTTGATTGTTTTATGCTTCTATTGTGTTAACAGTATATTCTCTTTTTTTTACATTTTTTAACTGAACTTGCAGTCTTTACACACGTGTAGACAGTTTCACATGCTTTTGGCATTCTCTGGCCATTTTGTTGATGGGTATATCTTCCAAATCATAAATGCAGTACAAGAATTTTTTTCTTTCCAGTTAGATGAGGGTGGTCCATTGAAACACTACAGCTACTGCTGTCTTTAAGGCTACACAGTTTCTTTGCACTAAAATTTGTATGTGGATGTGGGTGGCCTCTGGTTTTGGGTTTTCGAGAAGCTTAAAGTCCATTCTTTTGTTTCTGACTTTCTGTAAGTTACTGAAATTATTTGTTCTTGAATTTCTTTCTGTCTAGTTGTTTTTTTTTTTTGCCTATAATTGCATTCTACGCTACTGTTTCTCAATTATTCTGATGCTTTTTGTCTCAACCATTTGTAGTATATATGTATTGCATGTAGCTACAGTTTCTTGTAAACACTAGAAATCAAGGGTTTCTATTTATTTTCAAAGGACGGATTTTAATTGTATTTTTCATTTTCTTTTGTCATTTAGATTGAGTTCTAAATTTCAGTACCCTCTTACTGTGAAGGAAGAGAAGGGAACTCCTGAGTAATGGATGAAAAGGGGTTTTCATATTTAATTGTCTCAGAAGGGAAGAGTGAGAGCTTATATCCAATGTATTTTGGTGTTTCTTGCGCTTTCTTTGCTCTTAAAGTTATATCAAGAATTGATAAAGAAGACGAAAGATGGTCTGGATTATGTGATAAAATGCTTAAAGGAAGTGCCCAACTATTGGGAATGCTTTTGTGGAGAATTCAGAGAGAAGGAGCAAATAGTGGACATTTTGATCTTATTCATAAGCTTGAGATTGCAGAGAAAGAGATCAAAGAGCTAAAGCAAATAAGGCGCGAGGACGCAAAGGCGAATGAGAAGGTTGTTGGAATCTTTGCTTCACAAGAGCAGAGCTGGTTCATTGAAAGAAAGAAGCTCAGGCAACAAATTGGAGCTCTAATGAATGAAATAAGAGTCCTTCATAAAAGGAAAGAAGAAGATATTTTAAAAATTAATCATAAATTGAAGGAAGTGGAGATTTTGGTGGAGTCTAAAGATAAGGCCTTAGAAGAAGAGGAGCATAAGAGGAGAGAGTTGGAAGAAAAGTTAACAAAAGCTGAAAATGTGGCAGATCAATTGAGAGAAACTGCAAAGCGAGAAGCTCAAGAGTATTCTACTGATCTTTGGAAGCATAAAACTGCTTTTCTTGAGCTGGTGTCGAACCAACGACAGCTCGAAGCAGAGCTTGGTAGAGCATTAAGGCAACTTGAAGCTAAAAGGCAAGAGATTGATTTGGTCTTGGAGAAAAAAGAGGAATCAGTCTTGTTAGCCCAGAAACTGTCCATGGAAATTGTAAAAATGCGAAAAGATTTGGAGCAGAAAGATAAGATCTTGTCTGCAATGCTGAGGAAAACGAAACTCGATACAGCTGAGAAGCAAATGCTCTTAAAGGATGTTAAACTATCAAAAGCTAAGAGGAAACAAGCTGAACTAGAAACAGAAAGGTGGAGAGTAGCATCTGAGTCTAAGCATGAGAGACATTCATTAAGAACTATGTTTGCTCGCCAAGCTAATTCAAGACCAGAGGATCCTTCAATCGCAAGAGGGTTATCACAAATCAATGATTATGTTATTGAGTATGAGAATCCCGAGTTTCGAAAGGATGCAGAAATGTTCACTCCCCTTTCTCACTGCTACTCACCAGAAATAAACGATGAACTAGGTAAGACAAAAGAGTTCATATTTGTCTTTCAATATAAGAAGCTTGTTTTTAATAATTTCATGGAATTATTTTGCAAATCCATATGCTTCATGTTTGTTATAATGGGGAACTCATTATATTAATTCAATGAAATTGGTTATGAGAACCAAATCCTATAAAATTTGGTATTATTTGCGAATGAATTTTTTGCTTAATAGTTAGGATATACCAAACTTGAGAATTCATTTCATCTAAAGACCATCTAAGTCAACATATATAGATAAGCTCAATTCACATTGTTGAGGCTTAAGATATGACCTTATATCTTTTGGTAGATTTCCATTTTCCTATGTTTTTACTCCTCTCCTGTTCTTGCTATTGAAGCAATTACTACTGAAGTCAAGCGGTTGGAAGGATGGGTCCGCTCAGAAGCAGAAAAGTATGCAACATCAATTGAGAAGAGGCATCATTTAGAAATAGATGCTTTTGCAGAACAATTGAGACTAAAAGATGAGAAATTGGAAGCCTGTCGTTGGAGAATTTTAAGTATGGAAATAGAATCAAAGCGATTGCAGTCTCATGTTGAAGGATTGAACCGAGATATGTCACAGCTAAGGCGTGATAATATGAAACTGGAAGCATTGTTATTGGAAAGGCAAGAAGAATTAAATGCCTTGAAAGAGCAATTTGAGGTGCAAGTAAAGCTTCAGATTTGCCAGAAGAAAGATTTAGACTTGTCTGATCCTGATGCTGACAATGTGAAGATTATGAAGAGACAACCTGCAGAAACGAATCAAGAAACAGAAGAAAATTTAATAGAAATGTCTCAAGAGAAAGATGCAGATAAAGAAGAACCAGTCAGTGATAACCAGTCCAAAAATACCATTTGTGTTGTCCGGTCTCCTGAAAAAGAGTTTGAAGAAGAGAAGGACAAAAGTGCGAGTCCTTTCGAGGTTGATCCTATTGAAAAGTCACCTTCCCCTAGCCAGTCGTTGATAAAGACAAATAGCTCACCATTGAGGATGGATCTTCAAGCTCTTGGAGTTTCTTATAAGATCAAGAGACTGAAGCAGCAACTTCTAATGCTTGAAAGACTAATAGGAAAGCAAGAAAGCGAGGAACAAACAGAAAATAATGATGCTACACAGAATGAGATAAAGGGTTTTCAATTACTAACGTTTTTGCTTAATAAACAAATCAGCAGATATCAGTCTCTTCAAGGCAAGACTGATGAACTTTGCAAGCGGATGGTAAGCTCCATCCTACTCTGATTTCTTGGTGCATTTCAAGAATTATAATATGTTGATTAATGTTTCTTCTCCAGTTTTTTCTGGCATTAAAAGATCTGCATCCTAAGAGAAGTATTTGGGTAACCACTTTGATGAACATTAAAAGTCTTTTTGGTATTGCAGTTGGAACTTGCTTTTGGAAAAGTATACTTTTAAATATTATTGAGAAAAGCATCTTGGACGTATTGTTTAGAACAGTGGCGGAACACACCCACCCACGCCACCCCCCCAACCCACTTCCCTAGCTCACAAAACTAGAACATGTCGAATCCCTTTAAAATTAATTTTTATTAGCCTATATCAACATTTTCAATATGGTATATCTTTTTCTCAATACAAAATCAAATAAGAATCTCTAAGAGACTAAGAAGTTCTTTAAGTATGCTGATTTTGGTTGTTTCTTGTCAATTATTCACAGCATGATAATGATGTAGACAAAAGCAATGGAGATTCGACAACAGCAAGAGCAAAAGGAGAAACTAAAACATTGGAACATTTTCTTGAGGAGACATTTCAGCTTCAAAGATATATGGTTGCAACAGGACAGAAATTGATAGAAGTACAATCCAAGATTGGTTCAGGATTTGTTGGGGTCCCTGAAGAGCTTGACAAGTCTATCAGCTTTGACACAAAGAGATTTGCTGATAACATGAGAACGCTTTTCCAGGAAGTTCAAAGAGGTCTCGAAGTTCGTATTGCTCGAATTATTGGAGATCTGGAGGGCACATTGGCTTGCGAGGGAATGATAAGAATGAGGAGGTAGAATGACACACGAATAACAGGAAACAAAGAGACATGGATGGTCATTGTTTGATATATAAATTGTTAAATGTGTACAGAAAAAAATCACACATATGCATTGGTAGTACGAAATGTGAACAAACTGTAAGTCTGTAACAGCTCGTTTTTGAATTTACTTGAAAAGTTGATGTCAACTGAGTGTTCTGATGGGGATGGACATAATCTGGGTCAAACTGAAAAACGGAACTGGACTCACAGTTTGGTTTCAAATGTAATTGGTTTGGTTCAGATTATTACTAAAAAAGAAACAACTTTATTTTCAGTTTAATTCAGTTGTAATCGTATAAAACCGAAATAGACAAAATTTCCAATTGAGCACAAATGCAAAAATTTTCAAAATGAAAGCATTTGTGTCCAGATTTTTATGGAATTTATACACTTAATGTCAGATACTTGGAACTGATCTCATTTTTTTAAACGTGACAACAATTTATGGCAAATCGAGAATTTATAGTGAATGAAATAAACAAATATTGTATTTATGGGTAAACTGGAATTACTCATTTTGTAAACCTGACATGCATTAACATCAATGACAAAAAAGAAAAAAGGGCTCAAACGGTAGGGTGTCTCCAATTGTGAGTTGAATTATCGTTACTGCTTCTTTTATCAGTTTTGCATTCACTTTTTTTACGAGTTATTTCTCTCCCTCTCCTCTTTCTCTTCCCCCTCTCACTCTTTCTCTGCGTCGTCGGCCACCACAGCAACAGCGCCACCTCTTTCCGCGTCGCCGATCCCCACAGTAGCAGAGGCAGCAGCGCCTCCTAGTACTTCACGCGATCGGTCTGAGAACTTAGTTATTAGAGGCCCTAAATTATTTAAGGAGTTCTGTTGGTTAGTACAAATAAATTATTACAGAAATTAAATAATTATTATTAAAGGATTTTACCTAACTAATATGTATTGAGCCTCCATTTGATTAATGATTGATTTGATGAGCTTGAAATGATTTTCGGTCAAAAAATAATTCCTGAAATTGCATAATTTCAAATAGTTAATATTTATGAAATTTTAATTAATTAGAATAAATTAAGTTAATTTTTTATTAGAGACAATTAACTATTGGTGAAGATCAATTTTTAGTTAGAAAGTCTTAATAAATTTAGTACAATTAAATTATTGCCAAAGAAATTTCATGATAATTGCTGTTGAGAGATAGAGTGTGGTATTGACTAATAATATGTTATAACTTATATAGATGCAGGAATTAATGGTGTGGTTTAGTTGAATTAAAAGATTAAGAATTAAGGTTTAAGTAATTAAAAATAGAAATATATCTTTATAATTATTACGGAATAAGAATCAAATAAGGTAAATAAATTAAATAATTGGAGATTGAAAACAAATTAAGCAAAAGAAATTTATTGATGGTAAGTAGCAATTATTTTAAATTAAGATTTTATTATAGTAGTGAATTATTTTATTTAAAGCTAATTTAGTATGACATGATTTATTGGAGTTGAATTAAAGGTTTATTATAATTTATAAATTAGGAGTTAAATAAGAATTATTATTTTGGTGGTTCAATAATGGAATTGATTGATTGTTTGAGTGGATGGGTTGTATGAAGAGTGGTTGATGAGTATATTAAGTTACTATATTAAAACAAATGGGAAGTTATATTTTTGAAGAAAATGCTGCTATAATTCTAATAGAAGTTGGAATTTAATTAGATAGATAAAAATAAGTATATTGAATTAATTCTTTAAATTTCTTAATTAAGAAAGTCACTTGTCTAATATTATTCTTCTTTTTATTATATATTTTTTTCTAGATCAATCGAGTTCTTTTATTACTTCTGCAAATCAAAATCTAAAGTAGAATTGGATTGTTTTGCTATCACTGTAACTAATAATAAATGGTGCATACCATCATTTGTATATACACATTTCATACATATACTATACACCTTATATAATTTCTATATAATCAGTATCCAATTCTTAACTTCATTCTTATTATATTATCACTGTTATCTATCTTATAAATATACTACTACAGTTGAGCAATGATATATTATTACAGCTCTTGATTACATTCATGCTGATTGAATTGTTGAATCAATTGTGATGTAATAATACTGTTCTTTGTATCTGGATGGAAATTGGGATGATAAATGTCACTATAGGACGATTAGCTAAGTATGGGGACTCAGCTCCCTCATATATATATGTGTGTGTGTGTGTGCGCGCGCGCGCTTTGTATCTAGATGGAAATTGAGATGACAAAGGTCATTATAGGACGATTAGTCAAGTATGGAGAATCAGGTCCCTCACACATATATATATATATGAGAATGAGAAAAGTAAGCTAATGGTCAGTGGGTGAATTTGTGATGCTACTGATCAATTTCCACATGTTATGATTATTTTGAGATGATATATTTGAATGTGCTAATGTTGTGACATGTGCTTGTTAAATGTGTGTCCATTTCATATATTGTGAAAGCATTCTGTTTGATTGTGTGAGTTATGTATTATTTATTATTATTTGATGAGTTTGCGAAACTCAACCCCCTTTTTATAAACTTTTCCAGAAAAGAGAACTGTGTGCTGATTATAAAGACTCTGCTAGTTCCATAGAGATTTAGAATTAGATCTCAACTATATATATATATATATGACGTGTTGAATATTCTGCATATATTTATTTGGTTTCGCGGTTTAAGATGATGGATTAATATTTGATAAAGTGAAAAATTAATGATGTGTTGGGTATAGAACCTATGAAGTTATTTCTAGTTATATGGGTGATTTATGACTATAGCAGTTGTCCATATTATAAACGTTGGTTTTTGTAAAAGTGTTTATATATGTGTGTGTGTGTGTGTGTGTGTACAGGCCTGAGCTATGAGTTATATGAGATATTAAAGCTAGACCAAGACTATTAATTGACTATTTATTTGAATACTGTTATAATATGAGCTTATCACTTTCAGAGTCAGATGTTTACAAGAAAAGGTTTTTCATAGTTTAGGCTTACTGCAGACTTTGGAGGCTTTAAGCTTACTTAGGTCCTAATGTTAATCTAGCCCACGGTTTAGGTTGTGACATGAGAAGACTCTATAATTCAAATGAAAAAATTGGCTCCTAAATTTTGGTTAATTTTGCGTGCAAAAAATTTCAGTGAGGAGCCCAAAATTAGCTTTTGAATTTTTTATTTTCATTTTTAATGTGATCAGTTAATATCTGATTAATTAAGCAACAAACATAGTTAATCCCTCCAAAATCTAAATGATACAAGGCATTTATAGCTATATTAAGCCAAGAAATGTGAATAAAGGGTATTTATATTTTAGAGGAGCAATTAATGTGATTTTAGGGTAACATAGAAAAAAAGTTAGTTTAATTAATTTCTTAATATTTGTGGAAAGTTAGTTGTGTCTGTATAAAAAGAACGTAGTAAGTAATATTGAAGACAACAAAGTCAAATCTTAGATAAGGGAGTTATATTTTCTAATTTACGAATTATAAAATTTAATTTTCAAAGTCAAATTTTTCCAAGCAAGTGAAATTTTTCATAATCAACTAAAAGGCAAATAATCAATTATATAGACTTTCATTCTTTGGTGGAGATGCCACATCATCACACATGGGAATAACCATGATTCTTCTTTATTTATATAATAATATGATGTGATATAATGATGATTTTAGAGAGCTATTATAGCATATTAGTATCTCATATTGATTAGTATTTATATAGTTTTCTAATTAATATGAAGATGAACTGATAGGTGTTGTTTTTATAGTATTTTTAATTACTTTTTATTTATTTATGATTTTGTATGAAGCTATCTTGAATCACATTTCGCTTGATTTTGAGAAATTTTATAAGAAACTAGCAAAAACGAAGAATATAGTGTAATTAAGCAAAAAGGTTGGCATGCCCTGGGCGTGTCATATAGCACCCTCGTGCCAAATTCAATAGAAATTCCAAAGAGGTTCAGAGACTAGCACACTCCAGCCGTGCTAGAGAGCACTCCCGTGCTACAGGGAGGTGTTGATCCAAGAATGTGCTCACCTGAGCACGACTTGTGCTGCATCCACCTTGAGGACTCAGAGCCTAGCATGCCTAGATCGTGCCAGACAGCACACACCGTGCTGAGTGCCTAACTTCACATTAAGCTAAAAATTTCAATTCTAGCTCATGTTGCTTGCATAGACCCGCATGAGATGCTTTTCTGATGTGCCAATCAAGTTTAAATCCAATAAAGCCGCTGGAAGACTCTTAAATTGGAAGAAATGCAAAGCCGTCAGTCTCCTACCTCCAAGCGAATTCTTCCTAATTAAAGATTTTGTTTCCTAAACAAAGAGATTTTCTAAGGAGTCTATATATAAAAAGAGAAATTAGTTACGTTATTTTTATCTCTTGTTCTATTGTTCTCTACACAGTTTTTTCTTTTTTAAGACTTCAAGTATTCAAGTTTGGGTCAAGATTCAAGGAAGCTACTCAAGTTAATCGTTAACTAGTTTTTATTTCTAAACTCTCTTTTTGTTTATTATTTTTTATGAGATTATTTACCAATTTAATTGAGTTTGATTTATATATTATATCGAACTAAATCTTTTTACTAGGAATCTGATGTAGCTTAAATTCAATTCCAGTTTATAATATTATATTTGATTTTCTTTATTCAAGTAAAATTTATTATTGATCTTAATACTTTCAGACAAAGTTTCTCCCCCGGATTGATTTATTTTATTAATCACTATCAAGAGAAGGGTTTTTTATATGAACAGGGTAATTTCACGTGAATAACAACTTGATGCGAGAGTTAAATGGTTTGACTCGTGGGAGATTTTCATAAAATTAAAAGCCTTAATTTTAAATTCCTGAATAATCACAAGAAATTAATTATTTAATCTATATTTGGTTGCGCCATTGAGAGATAGATAATTGAATTGGGTTAAAATAGCTAATAAAACATCGAGAGAGCTTATTAGGGATTTTAGTTATTTCTCCTTCTTGAATAATTAAAATTGATTATCAAACTAATAGAATAAACCGTATAGAATTAAATGAAGTCAAAATCTCTAGTATCTTTTAAACTTTGATTCTTTTTCAATAATTTCTTACTTGATCTCATTCTCTTTATTTTACTTTAATTATTTTATTTTCAAATACATTCTCTTTATTATCCTTTAAATAATAATAATAGGTTAAATCAATTTTGGTGTTTAGTATACAATCCTTGTAGGACGATACTCTACTTGTTTTTTATTATTTATTTGCGATTTCATGCACTTGTAAAAAAGTCTGTCATGAACAGTGGAAATTGTTTAGCTTCAAAATTGAGAAAAAGAAAGAGAGAGATGTGGAACCGGACCGCTGGTGTTGCATTAACACAAAAAGTGACTATGTGAATCTTTAATCAAAATCTCCTTTGGCTAAATACATAAATTCACTCCTAAATTTTATAATTTTAACATTGTGGCACCTTAAGCTTTGAGAATGACCTATGTGCACTTAAACTTATAAATTTTGGTAATATCACACACCTTTGGACACCAATATCTTTAATTTTTAGAATTTTTGGCTTTTAAATTTGTAAATATCGACTAAATATGTAATTAGCATGACTTTTGCAACAATTATTTTCATAAATTTCAACTTTTTAATAAGTGTGTAATTGATATAATATTGCATGTTAGTGTTTAATAAAATAATTTTAAAAATTTAAGTGTTTAATAGGTGTAGTTTTAAAGTTGAAGTATTTAATGGTCAAAGTAAAAATTGAGGGTACCACAAGTAGGGGATGTTCATCAAACCGCCCAAACTACCCAAACCAATCCAAACTGATCCAAAATCGCGGTTTTAAAATATTGATGGTTTGGTTTAATTTTATCAAATTTAAAATTAAATTTCCGGTTTGATTTACAATTTTAGCCTCAAAAGCTCCTAAACCGAACCAAACTGCTCTATATTTATATATGTTTGAACTTTTAACTTCAATTCAATTTTTTGAATGAAAGTTTTCTTTGTATTAATTAATTTATATTGAATAGTAAATTATGAGACTAGTTTATATTGGATAATAAACTGAACAATACTTTCTTATTAATTGAATAAATTATATAATTATTTTATAAAATATTCAAAATATTAAAAATTCATGTAAAATTAGATTTATATATATATAAACTATCTGTGAGTAAAACAGTATATATTTTTTAATTTTTAATAATAGATGTAATTAAATTGAAATTTAAATTCTATATTTGTAAATTGTTTAATTATTATCTTACTTAATATAATATTTTTCATGTTATATCAAAAAAATACATATTCAAAAGTTAATTTAAAATTTTTAATAGCTATTCAAAATCATGTGTATTTTATGGCATAATTTTTGTGAATTTATTTTTCATATTTTGTATAATGTTAATTTTTTTTTCTTGTTAACTTGATAAATGAGGAAGTATAATTTATTTTTTCCAAATCGCCAAAACCGTTAAACCGAACCAAACTGTAGCTAAAGGTTTGGATTAATTTTAAATTTTTTTATGGTTTGATTTGATTTTAATTTTTCTCAACTACCACTTTAGGTTTGGTTTGATTATTATGTTCAAACCGAACCAAATTAACCCACGAACAGCCCTAGTCATAAGGTTAAAGTAACAAAGTTTAGAGGTAAATTATGTATTTAACTAATCTTTTCATCAACATGCAAGATATTTAGACTTAGTTTGTTGCATTCATATTAAGAGTTCGTTTGATTTAGCTTATTATACTGTAGGATAGCTGATATGAAAAAGTTTCAAAACATAATTAATGAAATTAGTAGCTATTTGATACTTCTATCAATTATTAGGTTTTGATTAAAAAACTTATAAAAACATTCTATTGGATATAAATCAACTATCAGCTGCATGAATCAGCTGAATTAAACATGCTCAAAGAGAAGAAATAGGTTAGAGCGTCAAAGACTAACAAGTGCTTGGGTCAATTTTTTGAATGATTTTGTTAGGAATTCGAAACCGTGTATTTATAGTTCAATTCTAATTTTTCTTTTGTTTATAAATCGAAATCACTTACTTCAATTTGAAGTCCGTAAAATGAAATTATTAAAAAAAAAAGAGAAATTAAAGACTATCAAGTATAACAAGAATTCCAATCTATTTTTGTTTTATTTTTTAAATAATTGAGATTTTTAATTAAACTCATTTAGCTCTTTCAATTATTACTTACTTTTATTATTTATTTATGTTACAAAACAAAAAAAATCTTTAAAACTAAAAAATTAAAAAATAATAAATTTTAATTTTAAATCGGGATCAAACTGAAATAAAATTGAAAATTTCAAAATTATAAAAAAAAAAAAACCTTTTCAGTTTCGATTTCACCTATTTTTCGGAACCAAAATCGATTTTAAAATTGATGGTTCATCAACCGTGTTTACGCCTAATAGTCACGCTATTGACCGTTGAGGTCGTTACGCAATAATAATCAAACATGTATAATTAAAGTCACGCCCATACACTCGGCCTAGCCCTGTGAGAAAAAATAACCAATTTGGCCTTATCTTGTGAAGAAGAAGCGCCAGGAGCGTTCTTGCCGTGAGTGACTATGACCCTCGCCAATTCACCATTTCTCTGTTTCTCCATCTATAAAAGCTGCGAGACCTCCTAACCTGAAAAAACTGATCAAAATCTGAACTGGGTTTTTGTTAATTTCCGCACGAAATCTCTGCATCCAAAGATCAATGGGCTTCGATTCAGATTTTGAAAAAAGTCCTGCGCCTAAGCTTTCTTTCTTTTCACTTCCAAACAGGCCACTAGACCCACCAGGCTTGTTAACTCCACCGATCCATACCTTAGCTTCAGTTCCATTCCAATGGGAGGAAGCTCCTGGCAAACCTAGACTCTCCACCACACACCACCAGCACCCGCCGCCCAAGCCCAAGACGGCGAGGTGCTTAGAATTGCCTCCAAGACTGTTAAATGAGGCCAGGGTCAATAACGTTTCTTCTCCTACAACAGTCCTGGATGGGCCTTATTTATCGAGTGAGTCTAATTCTCTGACTCGATCTCGCTCCTTGTCATTTAGAAACGACAAGAACTTAAGCAGGAGAAGCAATAAAGGAAGAGGCATATTTTGGTCCAGTCGGTGGGGGAGTTTTAGAGGGAATCATAAAGAGGTGATTGAAAGTAGTGTTGACTTGTCATCTTCCACGTGTAATGGCCATTACGGCGGTGGCGGTGGCGATACAAAAGTGAAGGTTACAAGGGTTACAAGGAAATCTAGCTTCTTTAGCTTCTCTTCTACAAGATCACATTTGTGGGTAAGTATGTTCTATGTTCTAGTCCCATTTGTTTTCACTGCAAAAATTGCACTTCACATTTATTTGATAATGAAGTAAATAATTACTTGTCATATGAAATTTCAACCCAGGTTGTGTTTCAACCTCGAACATGTTGGAGTTTTATTTTTTTATTTTTTAACCATTTACCTATACTTAATTTATAGATTAAAAATTTAATCTTGTCTTCGCCTTGGCCACGAAAGACGTTCTCTTCCTACCAGATTTCAAAAACATAATATTAAATATCATTTTCTTTGTAAAATTATATTTTAAATATTATTTCACGTTTCTTTATTTCTGTGTTCATACGACATACAAGAATTATTTTAGTTGAACTTAACCAAAATAAAATAGGAATGTTCTGGTACTTGAATGTCTAAAAATGTCTTTTGATAAATTTCTGAAATGGTAATTGAACGTTTTGATGGATTGTAACTGCAGACAAACATGTATGCAAGCTTTAAGCAGGTGGTCCCAAGGAGAGGTGGGCAAAGAAATTGAGGAAGATCGTGACCCAATAATATTCATTACCAAATGTCAACAATATGGAGCCAACTCCTCTCAACCTTCCTTTTTAGAATTTTTGTATATAAGAAAAAAAAGTAATAATTTATCTTAACTGATGTGATTAATTATTTTTTTAAGTACGTTTTCTTTTTCCTTCCAATATAGGAAAGTCAATCTATTTAATACATTGAAGGCTTTCATCACCCGAAATAACAATATATGCCCGTTTGGAATAAATGAATTCAATAAAATTTTGTGAAGTTCATTTGAAAATTTAAAATTTTGTGTTTGGAATGAAAAAGATATGAATTTAAATTTTATGAATTTAATTTCATGAAATTGGATTAGTTTAATTTAAATTCTATTAAAATTGTTGAAATTTACAAATAAATTTCACTTATTAATTCACTAATATTTATATTGACTAAGCTGCCCCTTCACTCAAATATTATTGATTAAACTATTTATATTAGTATGAAGATGAGTGATTTGTTTATATTAGTATTTTTATTAAATTATTATATCAAGGTTATTTTAGAAAATAAAGACAAACGAATTTTCATCTAAGAATTATTTCAAACATAATTTTGTGAAATTCAATTGAATTCCTTATTTTAAATTATAGCATATCAAACATGATAAATTCATTTATAAATGAATTCTATAATCGGTACCTATAAGCTACACAACAGAGATAGCATTTCCCATGACTCACTAAACTGGTGAAAATAACTGTCACTGAGAAAATTCACTCCTCACATAGATAAAAAAACCAATCAACCCTACCTCTTAATTGAGATTAAGAAAAGTCACTTACTTGTTTAATTAATTTATTACTTCATTTTGATATTTACCAACTCCACAATTTATTTCTTTATTCCGGAATGTCAACCATGAAAAGATACACAATAAACGTAAAGACTTCCAATATCTAGTGGTTGACCCGTCCAAACAATTAAAGGGTAAAAGATAATTTTACTTAATTGAAAGGGCAATCGAATGGGTTGACACTCAGAGTAGGCATGATCACACTTCTAATATCATTGATTTCAGTTTTAAAATCGGTGGTTTCGATTTTAAAAAAATAAAATCGGAACCAAACCTCTTTTAAACGGTTTTAAAGACAATTTTAAAATTGTCTGTTCCGGTTCGATTCCAGGTTGGAATCGAATTTAAATAGTTTTTTTAGTTTTTTTAATTAAATAAGAAAATTAATAACAAATAATAATATTAAATTAAAAAAGACTAAAAAAGTAAATTAATAGTTTTAAAATTTATTAAAAAATTATAACTGTACAAAATATAAATTTAAAATTCTTTACTAGTATTTAATTTCTATAAATTTAGATTGAGAGACATGTCAGAAAATGAAATTTTACTTAATTTATATAATTTTTTTCAAATTATATTGATTATGAGTTCTTTTAATTAAAATATAGAGGAATTGTAATCTACATAATTTGCTTATATTTATTTAAGCAAAAAAATAACACATTTTATATTATTCACTGTTATCACCAGATGTTTTTTATGATATATCATATAAGATTTGAATTAAAAGCATTTAAATGAGGAGCAATTTTTTTTTCTTTTTTAACTTATAATTTATAAGTTATATTTATATTAATAATTTTTACGATGGTAAAGTTAATGCATTTAATAATAAAAAATAAAATTAAGTTAACAATAAAAAATCATATGTGAAATGTGATATTTTCTTTCTTTTTTTTTTTAAGGTTTTAAACCGGAACAACCGTTTTCAAATTGAAATCGTCAGTTTTAATTTTTAAATATAAAAAATCGCAACTTAACCTTAAACTATCGATTTCAATTATAATTTAAAACCTTAAACCGTTGATCATGGTTTATTTTCAAATTTAACCGGTTCAATTTTAGTTCGATTCGAGTTTGAAACTCAATCGTAATCATGCCTAACTTGGAGAGGCTGACTCTATTATAAATGAGTTTTATAAAAGGCTTTTATTACAATATAAAATTCGAAAATTCTGTATAGATAGAGAAGTTTTCTTTACATGCCATTTAGATATGATAACTTACTAAACAGATCATAAAGTTATGTTTTTTTCCCCTTTTTTCCTTCCTTTTTTTAAGCTTTTAGAAAATAATTTTTCTCTCTAAAATGCAATGAACCATTTTAAGGTTTTTTTTTTGCATAACACTAAACTAGTATGAGATATTTCTATTGATTTCAAGTGAAATGGATGTTTTTTTTAGTCAAGTGAAAATGGATGATTAAAATATATTTTAATATAAATTGTAGGTATTTAAAATTATATTAAATACAATAAATAACATTTTAAGATAATTATTTTTATAAAAATCTATAAACGGTCTTGATATATATTAAAAAATTTATAATATGGATCATATATTTATAATTAATTCAGCAAATGAAACTAA
>CANUEX010137877.1:0-23504 GCA_948099535.1 Jatropha multifida | reverse complement strand
TGTTATCTTTTGATGCAAGGGTTAGCTTTTCGAGGAAATGATGAATCTTCAGATTCATCAAATCAAGGGAATTTCATTGAATTAATAAAAGTTATGGCTTCATGTAATGAAGAAATCAATAATGTTGTGTTAAAGAATGCTCCTGAAAATCTCAAACTCACATCAACAAAAATTCAAAAAGATATCATTAATGCAGCTGCATTTGAGACAATGAAGGCTATCACTTCAGATATGGGTGATGATTTGTTCTCAATTTTAGTTGATGAATGTCGAGATGTATCAATTAAAGAGCAAATGGGAGTTGTCATATATGTCAATACCTTTCTATGTGTCATTGAAAGATTCATTGGTCTCGTGCATGTATGTGATACAAGTGCAACATCACTTCAAAAAGGTATTAATTATTTATTCTCTACTTATGGCTTGAGTGTATCCAGTTTGAGAGGTCAAGGCTACGATGGAGCTAGTAACATGCGAGGTGAATTTCATTGACTTAAAAGTTTGATTTTGAAAGAGAATGCCAATGCTTATTATATTCATTATTTTGCCCATCAACTCCAACTAATACTTGTTGCTGTTGTTAAAAAACACACAAGTATAGGTTCTTTTTTCAATACTATTACTCATTTGTGCAATGTTATTGGAGGTTCTTGTAAATGCAGAGATATACTTCGATAAAAAAAATGGAGAAAATGCTTGAAGGAATTGCAAGTGGTGAAATAAAAACTGGACAAGGGCTGAATCAAGAAATGACATTAAAGAGATCGGGAGATACTCGTTGGGGTTCCCATTACGGTACACTAATTAATTTGATGCATTTATTTTCTTCTATTATCGATGTTTTTGAGTATATTGGAGAAAATGAGAGTGATGATCCACAAAGAGCTGAAGCAATTGATTTGATGGATATTATAAGTCGATTTGAATTTGTCTTTTTGTTGCATCTTATGAAAAAGATTTTGGGAATTACAAATGAGCTATCTCAAGTGTTACAAAAGAGGAATCAAGATATAGTAAATGCAGTGAATTTGGTTAAAGTCTCAAAATGTCGTTTGCAAATGGTTAGAAATGACGGTTGGGAATCTTTATTGCTTGAGGTGTTGGAATTTTGTGGTAAATATGATATAAGTATAGTAAATATGGAGGATATCTATGTAATTAGAGGAAGATCAAGACGCAGAAGCAAAGAAATGACAAATCTTCATCACTATCGTGTTGAGTTGTTTTATTCTATGATTGACATGCAATTTCAAGAGCTTAATAATCGATTTGATGAAGTAAATACAAATTTACTTTTGTTTATGGCATGTCTTGATCCTAAAGATTCATTTTCTGTATTTGATACGGGCAAATTGATTCAATTTGTAAAGTTTTATCCATCTGAATTTTCTCCAATGGCTCTAATTGAACTTCAATCTCAGCTTGAAAACTTTGTCCTTGATATGTGTATGGATGTGAATTTTTCTGAAGTCAATGGAATTGGAGGTCTTGCTAAGAAGATGGTTGCTACAAGAAAGCATATTGTTTTTCCTTTAGTGTATTTGTTAATCAAATTATCATTAATTTTACCGGTTGCTATAGCTATAGTGGAGAGAGCTTTTTCTGCAATGAAAATTATTAAAAGCTCACTTCATAATAGAATGGGAGATGATCTATTGAATGATTGTTTGGTGACTTATATTGAAAGAGATGTATTTGCAAGTATTGACAACGAAGTCATTATGAATAGATTTTAGTCGATGAAAAAGAGGCGGAGATTATTATAATTTAATTGTATTAGTTTTTTTTTATATGAGGAATTCTTCTTATTTATATTTATTTATTGGAGCCCCTATTGAATTTTCTAGGTACGTCCCTGCTTAGGTCGGATCCTCACAGTAAGTGATTATGAATGAACATACACAAATTCATTTGGGTAAAGCTCTAGCTTTATTTTCAGTTTTTGCAGTTATTTTCGGCCATGATTTCTAAACTTAAAAGCACACATTTTATTACCTCTTATACTTAAAAATATAGGACGTAAGATAGTTAATTTTGACAAAATATAATGATAAAATCATGATTTTCTTAGAATATATTATTAAAAAGAATAAAACTCAATTTGCCCTGGGAACTTGAAAGCAATATTCAATTTACCCAGAAATCAACTTCTTATTCAATTTACCCCCCTCAACTTATGCCAAAAGAATAAAAAGCCTAGTTTATTACTCAAAAAGAGTTTAATTTAAATCAAAATGTAATAAAAAATAAAAAAATAATAAATATTTTTTAAACCAAATATTTATATAATCAAATATTTTTCTAATTCTATAATAATTTTTTTGAATCAAGCATTTTGCTTAATTATTTTTCAAATCAAAGATAAGAAACTATCATTTTGTATGTATTTTACACAATTGGAGTTTTTACAATTATATGTATGTATTTATTATAAACTTATACTCAAATAAATTAAAATGATATTACCTTATTATATACTCCCCTCCGTCCCATTTTGTTTACATGGTATGACAAAATACACATATTAAAAATTTAGTCAATAAAAATTATTTTATCTTTTTTTAGCCTTAACTTATTGAAAATATTAATAAAAGTCCCTCATTTAATAAAAGATCATAAAATTATCATAGAAAAAATAATTATTTATATGTTTAAATTTATAAACTTTATAAACATTTTGAAATATAAAAAAAATAACAAGCAAATAAAACAAAAGATAAAGAGTATTAAAAATAGTTTATAAAGTTACAGTATTCATTATACTATATTAATTGGACAAAATTAATTTAAAGTTTATTTGCAATTAGTTGAATTAAATTTCTAAATGAGTGACGTTGCAACATATAATAAAAACATTTCCGAAGACGACAATATTCTGATGCTCATATGTTGTGGAACACAAAAAAGAATCCAAATGTTAATACTATCTCTGTTTTATTTTACTTATCACATTTAAAATATTATATTTTTTAAAAAAATTATTAAATTTGTCTAAATTATAATAAATTATTAAGTAAATTGATTATATTACCTTTCATTTAATACTAATTTTCTAAAAAAACTATTAAATTGAAGTAGTAATTATTGATTATATATAAAAAGTAAGTATAAAAAAAAATATTTATTACTCATTGAAACTATAAATGTAATAAATAATTTAAAATAATTTATTTTTTTAAATGCAATAAATATTATAAAAAAAAGATAATATATGACGGTGAGTTATAGAAATTTAAGGGTAGGGATACATGCAAAGTATTATTATTTGAAATATCTTATTTGTTCAATCACATCTATGAGTGCAGTGTGACTTTTATCCCTAACGAAGTAACTTTAGTTGGACTTCTAACAAGGAAAGAGTCCGAAAAAGGTTGGAACAACTTTCGTCACCTTCCCCATATATTAACAGTTACTGGCCCCTCATTAACTGCAACTTGTTTGAAACTCATTAAAAAAAACCTCCAAACTCTGTAGAATTCAATTTTCTTCTCTTAATATTCTGAATTTTAATCTTATTTACGATAGCACTTTAATTTTAAATTATATCTAATTTAGTGATGAAATTTTATTTTCATGGTATCCAATTTACTTTTTCGTCTAAATCACTGCTGCTTATATATAAATAAATATTAAAAAAAAATAATTTATTCATCTTGAAAATAAAATGACATCATAATGAATAAAACCTATTTTTATAACACATCCAACTTAATTCCACCCATAAAAATTACAAAACAATAACCTAAACTAATATTTTACGTTTATAATAACTAAAATTTATTATTTTACTTGGCTTTTGTGAATTTAAATTTTTAACTAATATTAGTTAAGGTGTTATTAAATAGTTATTTTTTAGTTAACCTAACAATAACAATAAAAGAGAGTATAAGTAAATATTTTTATTTATTAAATTGTATACAATTTAAAATTACAGTGCTATTGTAATTAAAGTCAAAATTTAGAATATTAGGAGAAAAAAATTAATTGTATAGAACTTTTTATTTTATTTATTTTTTTAAAGGGGCCCATATAGATCTAAAGCGTGTTTTATTATGATTCAAAATAATAATACAAGGAGGTTTTGATTTGGATTTTTCAGAAATAAATAAATAAATAAACAAACGGATTGCAAGAAAGCACGTAGACAATTTAAAAAATTTAATGCATGAAAATGATAGTGTATAAGTTTAGTTCATGGTGAAAGTAAACTGTGATGAGCCTATTTTAGCATGTCATAAATATTAAAAGTCAAAACTTCGACCGTACCAAATTGTTTTTATTTTTGGGTGACGCTGATTCAGGATTAATTGTACCCAAAATGTCTATATTGCCCTAAATGCAATAGGTGTGGTATCAATATTCTCCCCACTGCTGGTCATGAAAGAATGAAAATTTGAATTTTAAAATTCCATTCTCTTTCCTCATTAAATACCCCAGACAAAGGCTTTTCGAGTTCTTTTTATCTTTAATTTTTATAAAAATTTGTTTTTTAAGATAACGAATAATGTTGGTTGACTTCTGGCTTTTCAAGGGAATCACTTTCTTTATCTTTTTCGTGCATAAAAGCTTTCCTCTTTTTCTTTTTTTATATGCTTTGAGATGGAAGTGTACTGTAATACGAGGAAATCAACGTTTTATGTGCAATCGAGCCTGGGATATATAGATCATGGCAAGAATGTGCAATATGCATTTTAGGTGTCATCCATAGTACGTGCAAAGCTTATGAGATTACGGAGGAGGCAAAAGAAGTTTTGAAATTGTTTAGGAAATCAGATAGTGATTTTCGATATAATCAAGTATCTAAAAATTATGGTTTTAGTAAGAGCGATGAAGATCAAGGAAAACTAGGAACTTGCAACGGTGAAAATGTAGTTTCAGATGACGATGATGGGTCAGGCTCAAGCGTCATTACATTTGATAGGGATGCATATGGAGGGACTGTAGTTGCTGGGAAGCAACTTGCTACGAGACTGAATGCAAAAATGCCAAATACATACACCCCGATTGGAATAAATGAATTATAATTATAAAATTTATTTGTAAATGAATTTTAAATAGAATTTATTTATAAATAAATTTATTATGTTTGGTATGCTATAAATTAAAATAAGAAATTCAATTGAATTTCATAAAATTATGTTTGGAATAATTCCTAAATGAAATAATTTAACAAAAACACTAATATAAATAAATACGCTCATATTTCACCATAATTGATTAATGATTTAATTAAATTTTAAAATTTCATATTTTAAGTTCTTGCAAAGTTTTAAAATTTATTTTTATTAATAGATTAAAATATATTCAAAATTAAATATTTATTTGGATTCAATATATAAACACAATCATGTACCATAGCAACTTCATACTTTTTAAAAAAATATACTAGAAAATCTAGAAAAATATAATTATAGATATATAATAAGAAGGAAAAAGAGAAATGACAACTTTTATTTTAGATATGGCAAGAACATTAACACAAAAAACAATACTATCAAGGTCTTCCATCAATAAATTAAACCTATTAATAATCCATCAAGCAATAATAGAACTAATAAAGTGCAACAAGTATATATATACCAAATAACAAAAGTGTGTCTTGTCAACATAGTTTAATGCATAAAACATCCACCTATCTAAATATTTCACCAATTAACAAAAAGTAACCATCTAAACATCTTAGTGATTCATTTTTTCCATCTTATTCTTAAACCATGGGAGTTTGATATTATCATTACATGCAAAAAATCTTTCAACCAAGTGCTCATTATCCTTCAAAAGGTCAAATGCCTCCGTACTTTCCTACTTATCCAATCCCGACTTTTTTAGTTCTATTGTAATTTCAATTGCTGAATAAATGTGTTTGCTATTATTTGTAATTGCTCTTGCAATTTCTTTCATTGATGCAGTCAACTTCCATTATCTCAACAGCAATGATATTAGACTTTTTTCTTTTAGTTGCTTTAGAAGTCTCTTTTGCTTGTCTAGCAACTGATGAGACATTGTCAATTGGTGATGGTGCATTGAAGTTAGAGAAAGAATCTACTTGATCAAATGAGTTTTCAGTATTCATTTGCATCTCATCAGTATCATTGATGCTTACATCTCCTTCTGCTTGCCACTTATGAACCTTTTCCTTTTTTTTCAGCATCATCTCCATTTGCTTTATCTTTTTCAAATAATTCACGGGCATTATAAAAAAAATAGAGTTCTTTATCACGTACCAACTTATAATTAGGTTTCACCTACATTAGAGTATTCATGTCAAGCCAAGGGTTTGGTAATAGGATAAAGTAGATACTGAAAAATTATTACAAAGCAGTACAATAATGCATATGTAGAAATCAAAGTTTACATGAGTAACATAACTGAATCACATTGTCCTAAACACTTGGAGTAGCTTCAATCTTTTTTGTAAGATCATTCCATCCAAATCCACTTTTCTTATCCAAAAGCTCAATAGCTAAATACATTAGTTTTTGAATAGTTTTTAATCTATTAACTACTTTTGCCTTATCAACTGTCTTTCCTAACTTTTGAAACTCAATGTTAAGAGAAGTAATAACTGTATTCCAAGCAATCTTGTTAAATTTTTTCTCCTCATTATTGCCCTTAACTTTTTCTTCTTTTATAGGATCAAGAAGAAGTTGGTCCATCTCTCGTGGCCACTTGAAATACTTTTCAGTTTTTTCAATTGAAGTAGTTTCAACTTCATCTTGCACTTGTGTCTCCATCTACATATGATATCAAATAAACCAAAATATGTTTAAAACACATCCATTACTTAGTTCAATTATGATTGATAAGAATAAGAAAGTACATATAAGTTCTCAAATCAATAAAACAAATAAAAACAACAAAAACATGTTCTCATATACAAGATTCAAATAATTCAATCACAAAAATTTAAGACTTATTTAGATAATCTATCCACATTTGAGCAGCTATGTGCTCTCTAATTTGCACTCCTTGTCTAGCATCAGCATCTCTGGCCACTTGTTTAATATCTTGAAATTCAATGGGATTTCCTAACAACTCATTATCTACTTGCCGTAAGGTGTCTTCATCCGGATCATACATCATAAGAAAGTTATGTAAAATGCAACAACAAGTAAAATCTCAAACTTGGTTTCAACATCATAATATGCTTCTGTTCCACTAGCTATGATAGGAAATCTTTTTTTAAGTACTCCAAAGGCCCTTTCTATTGCATTCCTTAATGATGGATGCCAAAGATTGAATAATTCTCATGCATTTTTAGGAGGACAATGTGAGTACTCTTTCAAATGATATCTAGTACTTCGATAAGGGGTAATAAAACCTGATCTTAAAGGATAGCCGACATCCACTAAATAAAATTTACCTAGTATAAATTAAAAAATATATTTTACTAACCACTCAACTAAAAAATTAATGAATTCAACTGTTATTTGATTAAAATTACCTTGAGGGACTTTATGGTTATCTTCCCTAGTTAAAGCATTTTCTAATATTCTTGAATCTGAAGCTAATCCTTCCCAACCCAGCAACATATAGGTGAATTTCAAATCAAAGGTGCAAGCCGCTAATATGTTCATTGTAGGTATTCCTTTCCTTCCTCTATATTTGGGCACATCTCTTTTCAGAACTTTAACACGAATGTGCATTCCATCAATAGCACTGATGCAATTCTAAATAATAGAACTTAACTAATAAGAATATTAATGCAAATACGATATATAACTAAAGATCATAACCCTAAGTTAATTAACCTAAAAGTATGGATATAATCTTCCTCCACTATGTAAAATTTCAGAAGGAATTGTAGAATCATCGGGTTGCACAAAAAAGTTCCTCTTCTAATGATATAATTGCTTCAAGAACTTGGTGAAAATAATGGTTTACGGTCTCTCCACTCTGCCGAAAGAAAAAGTTTACAACACGATTTTTCTCATTATGGGCTAAAATGTATAAAAATTTCGCCACTTGTTCCTCAACACTACTGTAATTGTTATCGTTGAGCAATTTTTTTCTTTTTAAAATATTAACTAAAATTCTAAATGCTTGTGGTGCCATTTGCAAGATATTACGAGAATTATTGTTAGTTTCTAGTTCATTCATTAATTCTTGCCTAACATTATAGTTATTATTATTATTATTACTAGAGTCAAATGGTGGTCTCTCAACATCTTGATAAAGATGTTGTAAGAAAACTAAATATCCAGCATATGTAATAAAGGCTGCAATTTCATTTTTGTAAATGTCTCTCATATTTCCTGAATATTTAACACGAATATGAAAATTAATAAAATAATTACATAATATACTTGAGATTAATAACGGTACAGATAAGAACATTTAAACATATCTATGTATCAGCATGCAAATCCCATTTATAGTATATAAAAACTCTCAAAAAATTTTATCTCACAAAGGAAGTTGACATATAATTTTAAGCTAGTATGAAATTACCATAAATAAAAAAACAAGATGCATGCATAGTACATTTATCCAAACAAACAAGTAACAGTTACAATGATATGTAAAATGATAGGTTAACTCATAGATTTTCATGATAATTTGTCCTAGATGAATCTCCCAAAATCTTTTATACAATGGTGAGAAGCAGCATGTGATCCTAATTCATTTGAAAAAATAATAATAATAACTTATATATTAATCTAGAAAAAGAAAGAGGTAAAAGTATGGGTTTATATTCTCCAAAGAATCTTTCCATGTATTTATTTTTTTTTTTATTTTTACTTTTTCATGATGTAAATGGAAGCACTAGCACCTTGTTGTAATTTTATTTTTCAGATTTAGAAAATTATTAAAATATTAATAAATGAATTTTATCTTAATACTAATATTGTCATTACGAGAACTATAGATTAATGAACTATGAGATTTTAGTAAAATCTCAGTTGCTATTTTGACTTGACAACTAGGTAAAAATCTTCTCATGTAGTAATGATAAGTTAATGATATTAATAATATTAAAATGATGCTATACTCATTAGGAAGAAAATCCCGAAAAAGGAAAACTAAGTCACAAATTCCTATTTAGGAAAAATTACAAGTTAAAGAATAGATAAAATAAAAAATAATCCAAAGATTAAAGGATTTGTAGTATCACTAGCCGGAAATGGACATGTTTTACTTTTTGATATTTTTTAAGTCTTTTGACATGTAGTAATTAGCTTGCTTGCTAACTCATTTATTACTCCAAACCATGACTAAAATAATAGTCACTTTCAACAACACATTTAAATTTTGAATGATCACTAAAGATTATCAAAAGAATTCTTTAACATTAAATGTATAGTGTTTCTCTCGTTTTCTAACCAAACTACCCATAAAAGACAATACTAAGTAAACACCCTTTTCTCTAACCAAACAATCCATAAAAGCAAAGGGAAATAATAGCAAAAGAAAAAGAACAAACAAGAAAACCCCAATAACCTCATTCACTTCATTGAAGCATTTTATCAAACATATAGTGGATGACAGAATAATAGTATTTAAATTTAACATAAAGCAAGCTAAACTATCAAAAATCACAAACTAAACGTTTGTAAACCCAACAGCATTAACATTAGCAATTATTGAAGCTCTTCATTCAAACCAAATCATATCAAAGGGAAAGGATGAGATAGAGCTACTTCGAATTATATTCACATATTTATGCAAAAATAAAGAACTCTTATAATAAACGAAAATTATAAACGACTTGAAGTAGAATTAGGTTTTGGTTAATTATTTCAGTGAGCTTCCAAGTTTGGACTTCGATAAAATTAAAAGAAGAGGTCTGATTTTGCATGAATGGGCATGGGGTATAATATGTTCCTAACTTTATTATTTTAATTGATTTAAGATTTTCCATAATTGACTTGTGCATTTTGTAGTAGAGAATAAATCAAGAATTGAAATCCAATAACTCCTCTAACATATTTATGTAGAAAATAAAGAACTCTTACTAAACTGTTGCTTCGATGGATGAGAACTATAGCTCAAAGAGGTGGTAAGGAGGGAATAGGTTAAAAGACAACGAATGATTGCTGTCTTGGAGAAGAGAAAGTAGACGATAAAGAGGAGAAACACGTATATTAGTCTATGAGGGCAGTAAATACACGTATTGGATAGTTTTAATAAGGGTAGTTTAGTCAATCAATATAGCAAGCGGGCTCTTATTGTATAAAATTTATCATGGGGTTCATCTCAAGCGTTATTGCATTTAATGGGAGTGCATATTGAGGGACTGTAGATATTAGGAAGCAATATGCTGCGAGACTGAATGCAAAAAGGCTAAATACTTATTTTATAAAATTTATCATGGGGTTCCTCTTTGGGATTGTAGTAGGAATTATTTTTGTACTATATCTTAGAGTATAATTAGATTGAGTTGTGTATTTTGTTTTGGCTTTTTGTGAATTTGGATCGAAGGAGTTTATACATTAATTAATCTACATCAACAGGGTGGATTGTTTTGATTGGCGAAGTATAATGAAATTGTGACTGTATTAATTTGAAGTTTTGGGATGGTTGTGTGGGATTTGATACCATGAAAAAAAAAATATAAAGTTAGAGACACGCAATTATAAAGAATAAGGTCCACTATTTTATTGAGACCCACTATTATAAAGAATAAAACCCTGTCCAACACATGTTTAAGGCCCAATAGTTTAAAAATAAGGGGGAAAATTTATGTTCAATATAGAACTAATTTACACGATTGTAAATAGTAACTTTATTTGGGCTTTAAAATGGCTTGAATTGTTAGCCCAATAAATATAGATTGCCTATATAGCAATTGTAAATTGTTTTGGATAGTAATTGTGTTTGGGGCTTAAAATGTATGGATAGTTTAGCAATCGTAAATTGTTATAGGTTAATTTCACTCGAAAGACATGAACTATATATCCAATCACTTAATGGGGGTATGAACTTCAACTTGTATAAAAAAGTACCTAAATTAATACATTTGTAACATCAAAATGACTTTCGATGCAACTGAGGATTTTCAATCACCGGATTGACATGTATTTAACACGTGGACTTTTTTTAAATAAAAAAACCATTATAAATTTTCTCTCTCTTCCATGTAAGCCTCCATCACACACTCTCTCCCTCTCTTTTTTACCTTCATTTATGTGAGGTTTTTTTCTCTCTCTCCTCTTGCTTTTTTGAAATCTCCTCCAACATTAAAAATATTTTGCCTCTTCTATGTAAACCTAAAGCAGATATTACTAGCATTTTGCTCCTCACCTTTCTGATTTCTAAGCATGAATGAGATAAGTGAATCAATAAGAAGTGAGCAAGATAAACTTCAACCAAGATATTGTTGATGTGGGTTAGCAGCTATACTGAAGGCGGCATGGACGAGCAGTAACACTGGGAGGAGATTTTAGGGGTTGTAATTATGGGATAAGGAAAATATTTCTGTTGTGGGATTATTTTACTTTCTACTTTTAATTTGAAATAAGCTATTTTTGTTGTGTTTTAGAGAGGAAGGTATTATAATTTCCATGAGTAGGAAGATCCTATTGTGGATGAAAGATCGAGGAAGATTATTTATAGTTTGCTGGAGAAAATTCAAAAGACTGAGAAAGAGAAGAAACATAAGAAGGGAAGGGTTGAATGGCTCTGTTCTAGACTCCTTCTTTATATGTTGGTGGCTTATGTTTTATGCAGTAAATGTGGAAGTAGTACCTACTAATGAATATGCATTAGCTTGTGATTTAGGAAGGTTTAGTAATGAAGTTAAACGATGTAATGAAGATCATTTTTGAATGAAATTCCCTATTTGAATGAGATTTGTCTTTTTTTTTTAGTTCTTGTTTTGATATTTCTATGAACTAATACATGTATTTGTATGGGCTCAGACCTATATTTAGACAAAATGGTATGATGTGCTTGACATCTATGAAAGATATTGAATAATGATACACTGAATATTCATCAAGAAAGCCAGCAATATATTATATTTCTCAATGCAGTTCCATTATTTTGTAATCAATAATAAAGACCTATAATTATGCAAAAATTGAATACTGAAAAATAAAATAATTGAATACTCCAAAATTCAGGCTGAAATACGTTCTATTTGTCATCTTCAATTTTTATTATTTTGTAATCATAATTAAAGACTTGAAATTACAAAATATTATCTATGAAAGAATTGAGCAAGTGTTCTAAGTGCTGGCGTTGAATAAAAGAGCCTATTACATTACATGATTCAACATTGAAGCTGCAACTAATATTCCTAGCATATTCATTGATGAAGCACAAAAAGAATATCACAGAAATACCGAAATTCTATACTTTCAGCAATCAAAAAGTGTCATAAAAAAATGTAACAACACCCTATTTCCATCGCAGTCTTAGTGTCTGCTCAATCTTCTTTTGTCTTGCTTGTCTTGTCTAGATATGGCTGGGACTTGGTTTCTAGGATGTCTTTCTTAGAGTAGTTTTTTGGGATTTCTGCCTTGGTCCAGCAAATTGGCTTAGGGCTGCATAATTGTTTGTAGCAGCAGATTGACTTTAGCCAGTAGAAGGGTTTGTAGCAACAGATGTGTCTATGACTCCAGAAGTCAGAGTCCCATGTTGAGTTGATTGGTTGCCTCTAATACTCACATGGCTAATTGTTTGACTACTCCCCTATAATAAAAAAATAATATGCAAGAACTAACAGTCAATCATTTACTCAATATACAAGCCAGAAAAAAAATGGTATAGAATACAAAAGCATATTACATCCATCATCAATTGAACTGATTGTCATAGGTGCACTACTGCTGACTATACAAGTGTGTAATATTGATTGGTTGGTTGTCTGTGAACTTAGACCATTACTGTGATTTTTCCTCCTTTTCTTTTGCTTAGAAGTAGCTTGAATGTTGGTGTCACATGTCCTGTTACTTTAATTCAAACAAAAGAATCATAAAAATTAGGCCCCTTGAATAAAACATAAAAAAATAGAAAACACATAAAATATGCTAATAATATTACCCTTCCTTTATAAGGTAGTTGAGATGCACCTTGGTTTTGTCTCTCTGCTCTATGAAACCTCTTATTGTATCCCACAACACTACAAATACTATATTTCCCATAAATACTGCATTTCATGGTGACTAAAACCCTTCTTGGATAATTTTCCCTTAACAGTAGCTCTTCATTCTCCTTTCTCCTTGCTTTTGGCTTTCTCCCCCTTTTTTTCTTCATAGGACTTGGTGGAACTATATTTGTAAGATTTTCTAATTTTGGCCACATTTCTGGACCATTGATTGGGTTTATGAAATGGCTGTAGACCTTAATATATATGTCAACTTTGTAGAAATCATTAACATACATTTTAGGTTATTCATTGTTTCCTATAATGTAAGCTATGGCATGTCCACATGGAATGCTAGTAGATCCCATCTCTTACAAGAATAATTCCTTAGGTCCATATCCATTATGTACTAACCTTTAGGGCCAGCAACCTGAACCTTAGGACCACTAGTGAAAGTAGGGATGTAATAATGTGTGAACTCCTTATTTTCATCTAGTTTCTTTTGGATCTTAGGGCATAAAGGACCTTTTCTATTTTTCATTTACTCCGTCTTCCTATACAACCTCTTCATTAGTTTGGTTCTTACCATCTTAAGCATTGTAATGATGGCCTAGTCTTTAGCATCTAATATGTATTTATTGAATGACTCACAAAGGTTGTTAGTAGCATGTCACATTTTATGTTTGTCCTAAACTATGCCCTAGACCAATTTTCACATGGCCTATTGTCTTAACCATTTTCTAGCTTCTGGACTCTTTTTCTCAATATCATCCAAGCACTTTTGTAACCTAGAAATATCATTGGTCCTAGATGTATCCCGTAGCATGTCCTTCATTTCCTTCCCCTTAAAATGGGACCTAAAGTTAGTATACAGGTGTCTAACTCATAGTCTATGTTCCACATTAGGCCACATTCTATTGATCATGCTAACTAGGCCCTGAAAAGTCATAAATAGTACACATGACATAAGAAAAAGTAATGTCAGTTTGCTAGATAACAAAGAGAAGAAAAGAACAAATATGTTAAATGAAAATGAGAATGAAGTTGTCACTTGTTGGATCAAGGGTTTTTATAACCTTAAATTGTTTATGATAAGAAAAATGATAAATCGAAATAAATTATCATATAGTATGCTTCTAAGGACTTTTGTAGAAATTAATTCAAGTGATCTTATCAAATTGAAGACTAAAGCTTGTCCAAATGAAGATCGCCAAGGCTACTTGAAGAAGTGAAGATAATATAATTTGTGAGTTAGCCAAATTAATTGGGTTTAGTTCATTTTGTTAAAATAGAAAGATAAATTATGCCTATTCTAGCTAAATCAAAATTATCTTTTTAGTCTTGTTCAAATATCCAATTAAGAAGATTTTTTTTAAATAATGTTTCTTGAATTATTAAAAAGGAAAATGTATTTCAAATTTTATCTTTCAAAAATTAAATTGCATTTCTTGTGGTAAAAAGATTTTGTGGACAAAAGTGGATCTCAAAACCACCTTAGGCTTTGAAGTTTGAAAAGACCACTTTCTATAAAAATAAAAAAGCCCAATTCTTCCTTCTTTCTTGCTGCAGTGTTACCGCCACATCTCTTCTTCTTCTTTTTTTCTCTAACATTAACTTCATATCTCTAATGGGAAGAAATTTTATTTGATATAAAATGGCTGGCAGAATTCTTGGTTGGGTATGAGAGAAGATTTGTGTTTATTGTTTTAGATTTCAAAACTCTCATTTCAAAAGCCTTTCATCTCTTCTTCTTTTTCTTCTTTATGCTTTAAATGCATCACTTCTAAGAGAAGAAGATGAATAGTATTTTTGAGAGAGATTTTTCAAAATTGATTTGAAAAACTTTTAAAATCTCTTTTCTAACCTTAAATGGGCATAATTCTCTTTCTATTACAGGTTTGTGTTAATCTAGAATAGAGTAGAAGAAAAACATAAATGAAAAATCTTATGAGAACAATGCTTGTGTAGTTTGGGTAATCAAGCACCTCTCTTTTTGTGTAAAGAGAAAGCCTTGTAAGTTTTTTAGTTCTTAAATAAAAACTAGTGGGGTTAAGTTTTATTTTATCTAGTTCTTTGCTAAAAACTAAAAAGGATAAGTTTATAAGTCGTTTGAAGAACTTATGGGAAATGGTTAGTTCTAGGTGTTGAACTATATCATTGTAATAGCCTTTACTCTTGCCTTTGAAAAGAGTTTGATGGAGGAACTCAAGATGGATTCTTAAGGAGTGGATGTAGGTGAGAGAAGTGTCAAACCACTATAAAATTGATTGTGTTGTTTTCTCCTCTTTCATCTCTTGATTACTACATATTCTCACACATTCACTTAGTTATCCATTTATGCTTAATTAATCAACTCTGTTATTTGTACTGCATTATGAATATTTAACTTTTGAGATTGCTTAAATCAGTTACTATCTTGCAGTATCTCTGCAGATTGATTTCAGTGAGTTATATTATGTATTGGTTAAGTTGTTTGTTCTAATGTTTGAGACAATCAGATGGAACATTTAAATGCTCTATATATTATTATTATTATTTGATTTGAGTTGGCACATTAGTTGCTTCTACTTTGATTATAATATTCTCGAAAGGATAATTTTTTTTAAAATACCAATTCACCCCCCTCTTAGATATTTGCCTATTGAGACCTATAATCTGGTATCAAAGCCTTGACTCTTGATTTAAAAGGTTTAATCTCCTTAGAGTGATCCCATGGCTTCTTCCTCTAACCTTGGTGTTCACGGTCCTCTTGAAGGACAATCCATAACCAGACCTCCCTTGTTTAATGGTATAAACTACTCTTATTGGCGAACTAGGATGAGAAACATTGTGCAATCTGTTGATATTGAATGTTGAAAGAATATCATGAAAGGTCCTAAAATTCCTAAGAAAGTTGTTGAGGGTGTTACGTTTAATAAGCCTAAAGAGGAATATACGAATAATGATTAGAAAAGCATTGCCTTAAATGCTAAATCCATCAATATCTTTCATTGTGCTTTAGATGTTAATGAATATAACAAAGTTTTAGGTTGTGCCTCCGCCAAGAAAGTACGAAAAAAGCTACAAGTTACATATGAGGGAATCAACCAAGTCAAGGAATCAAAGATAAATCTTTATAGAGAGATTATGAAATGTTCTCTATGAAAAATGATGAGAACATTATTGAGATGAATACTAGATTTGCTAATATTGTTAATTCCTTGAAAGTTCTTGGCAGGAATATCTCAGAAGAATAACTGACAAAGAAAATCCTTCGATCTCTATCAGAAAGATGGGAATCAAAAGTCACCGTCTTATTTGAAGCAAAGGATTTCAAGAAATTTACTTCTGATAAGTTGATAGGTTCACTTCTCACACATGAAATGATGATGAATAGAAATGTTGAGAAAGTTGAAGACAAAAGAAGAAAAGGATTAGCTCTCAAGGTCGCAACAAGTGATGAAAGCTCAAGCGAAGCAAACAGCGATGACATGGCCCTCATAGTAAGGAAATTCAAAGAAATGCTAAAGAAAGGCGGATCAAGATACAAGAAATTTGGCAAGAAAATATCTCCACCAAAAGTGGAAAATCAGAAAAAGAAAGAGCGAAATGAAATTATATGCTTTGAATGTGACAAGCCTGGCCACATCAAACTAAATTGCCAAAGCTTAAAAGGAAGTTCAAAACGAACAAAGCAAAACAAGCTATGATTGCAACCTGGAGTGACACTGATGAGTCAAGCTCGAGTGATGAAGAAAGCAATGAAGCTGAAATAGCAAATATTTGCTTATAAGTGACTCAGACTCAGACAAAGTTAGTAAGCTAATTTCACCTAAGAAAGCTTAGCGCAACAAAGCTAATGAAAGCAATGTAAGTGATTTGAACCTATAAGCTACTCTGAACTTAAAAATGATTTTAAGAAGCTTTATTCAAACTTCAAAGACACTTGCAAAAATTATAGTTGCTCGAGGAAAGATTTCAAAAAGCTTAAACTAGAATGTAATCTTCTAAGAGAAGCATTTTTCAAAGAAATCACTTACAAAAATCTTTTATAGGAAATTGAAGTTTTAAAAGAAATTGAAGCTTTAAAAGAAAGTAAAGAATGTACACCAAATCTATATGCTTGTGTTGGGACTTGCTTGGAGCAAAAATTGAAATTGGATAATTCAAATGAAAATTGCAACAAGTTCACTTGTGAAAATAAATTTTTGAAAATGGAAGTTGAAACCTTGAAAAATGATTTGGCAACTTTCACAAAAGGAAAGAAAACTTTGGATGTTTTATTAGGAAATAAAAAATTATCGAAAGAAAAATGTGGCATTAGTTATAATGGTTTTATGAGCTATAATGTTGGTCAAAGCTTTATCAAAGGTAGTACTTGAACTTCACTACCTATGAGATGTAGCCTTTACAATACTAAGGGACATAATGCTAAAATCTGCTCTCTAAAATTTGGCCCAAAACTTAGGAAAAAGGATAGGAACTTAAATGAAATCAAACCTACTTTTTTCACTAACCCCCAAGGACCCAATATTCATTGGGTACCTAAATCTAGTTAACTAATTACAAGTCTACCTGAGGAGTGAGCTAAAAATGAAACTGTGGTATATGGATAACAATTGCTCAAGGCACATGACTGGTTACAAGAACCAGTTCATTATGATTAATATGAAGGAAGGAGGATCAATTGGCTTTGGCGATAAGAGCAAAGGAAAAATCGTTGGAAATGGTATAGTTGGTGCACATCCATCAATGGAGGATGTACCATTGGTAAAAGGTTTGAAATTTAATCTCTCAAGTGTAAGTCAAATGTGTGATAGGAATAAAAGAGTCATACTTGAATTGTGAAGTCCAAGACAAGCATGATTACAAAACATTGTTTATTACAAAAAGATTTGAGAATGTTTATTTAGTAGATCTTAATGAGTTGCATAGCCTTGATGATGTGTGTTTATTATCAATTGATATTTCTAATTGGTAATGGCACAAGAGATTAGGTCATGCAAGCACGCACTTGATCTCTATGCTCTCAAAGAAGGACCTAGTTAGATGATTACGTAAAATTAAGTATGAGAAAGACCACATTTGTAATGCATGTCAATTAGGTAAACAAACAAGAACCTCTTTTATCTTAAAAGGCATAATATCAACCTCTAGACCTTTGGAGCTTTTGCACCTTGATTTATTTGGACTAATTATACCTTCTAGTCTTGGTGGCAAACAATATGCCTTTGTTATTGTTGATGACTATTCTCGGTTTATATGGACACTCTTCCTTAGAACTAAGGATGAGTCATTTAACCAATTTATTCATTTGTGAAAGAGGATTCAAAAATAGAAAGGCTACAACATTACATCCATAAGAAGTGATCATGGAAGGGAGTTTGAAAATCAAGACTTTGATTCATTTTGTAAAGAAATGGAAATATTTCACAATTTTTCAGCTCCTAGAACACCTCAACAAAATGGAGTTGTTGAAAGAAAGAATCAAACTCTACAAGAGATGGCTAGGATAATGATCAATGATGTCAAACTTCCAAAGTACTTTTGGGCCGAAACTATAAATACTTCATGCTACATTCTCAATAGAGCTTTGATAAGATCTAATATTAAAAAAACTCCATACGAACTTTGAAAAGGTAAAAAGCCTAATATAAGTTATTTTCATGTGTTTGGCTACAAAATGATGAAAGTTGGACTATTGCTATGTAAGAGGAACTTAATTAATTTGAGAGGAACCAAGTTTGGAAGCTTGTCCCTAAATCCAAAAATCATTCCATCATTGGAACTAAATGGGTATTTAGAAACAAGCTTGATGAACATGGAAATGCAGTTAGAAACAAAGTTAGACTAGTGGCTCAAGATTACAACCAAGAAGAAGGAATTGATTTTAATGAAACTTTTGCACCGGTTGCAAGACTTAAAGCCATTAGGATGTTCAGTTTATTTGCTAGTTTTAAAGATTTCATGTTATATCAAATGGATGTTAGGAGTGCATTTTGGAATGGTTTTTTAAATGAAGTAGTGTATGTTGAGCAACCTCCTGAATTTGAAAATTTTGAAAAACCAAATCATGTGTTTAAACTTTCAAAGGCTTTATACAGTTTAAAGGAAGCTCCTAGAGTTTGGTATGAAAGACTAAGCAAATTATTACTTGATAATGGTTTCTCAAGAGGCAATGTTAACACTACACTTTTTATTAAAAATAATGCACTTAACATCCTTGTTGTTCAAATTTATATGGATGATATAATTTTTAGTGCTGCGAATGATTCTTTGTGTAAAGATTTTGCAAAGATTATGCAAGGTGAATTTGAAATGAGCATGATGAAGGAATTAAATTTCTTCCTTGGTTTACAAATTAAATAATGCAAAGATGGAATTTTCATAAACCAAGGCAAGTACATAAAGGAGCTTTTAAAGAAATTCAATATGGAAAATGCAAAGTATACAAAACTCCAATGAGCACCACAACTAAACTTGACAAAGGTGAAAATGGTAAAAATGTTGATATTAGAAAATTTATAGGTATGATTGGTTCTCTTCTTTATCTAACTGCAAGTAGACTGGATATCCATTTTAGTGTTTGCCTTTGTGCAAGATTTCAATCTTGTCCCAAAGAATCTCACTTACTTTGTGTCAAAAGAATTTTAAGATATTTAGGGGGAACTTTCAATTTTGGTCTTTGGTATCCTAAGAATGCTTCATTTGATCTTATTGATTTTAGTGATGCTAATTTTACAAGCAATAGAATTGATAGAAAAAGTACATCGGGTACTTGTCAATTTCTAGGCAATGCTCTAGTATCATGGTTTAGTAAAAAAGCAAACCTTGGTTGCTTTATCAACAGCTGCAGCTGAATATATTGCAGCCGAAAGTTGTGTAGCACAAATTTTATGGATCAAACAACTTGTGGATTATGGGTTGAAGGTTGATGGAATTCCCATCAAGGGTGACAACACTAGTGTTATAAAACTCTCAAAGAACCCAATTCAACATTCAAGAACTACACACATTGAGCTTAGACACCATTTTATAAGAGACCATGTACAAAAATGAGATATTATAATGGAGTTCATACCCACAAAAAATTAGCTTGCAGATATCTTCACGAAGCCACTCATTGAAAATCAATTTTAAAGAAGGGAGCTTGGTATGATTGATCCTGACTGTTAATTTGATGATTTTTTTTGCTTTATTTGTTTGGTTATCATGATTATTAATTTGCACTTCATTGAGTATCTTGAGAAAATTATATATATATATATATATATATATAAGTGCATCATTTATTTTTATTTTATGAAATTTTTGTCTGTGTATGTATATTTGTGTGTTGTTGCGTGTTTCTATCTCTGTGTCTTTCTTTTGTATTTGCTACTAGGTCTTTAAGAAGATGCCCAAAAATCTTGTGTTTAATATACGAAAAGAACACACTGGTCTTCTCTCCTTAAAACTCTGAAATTTTTTTTATTTTGTTTCATTTTTTTTGTCAAAATTGCCCATTTGTGTTAAAAGAAATGAACTATTTAAAAAAATGGAAAATATGTATCTTTGTGTCCCTTTAATGAAACGGTGTGTTCCATTACAATGTAATAGTCATTTGTCTTTTCTATCCTTGATTATATTAAATAAATTCACTTGCATCAAAAGGGTAGTCTAGTGAATCATTCTTTCACCCTAACCTCCTAATTTTTGGCTCCTAAATTCAAATATCTAAAAGCCAAAACTTTTTCCCCTCTTTTCAAAACCATCACCCACTTTTTTAATGAGTTAAAACCACTCTAGTCACGTTAAGGGTCAACAATCATCTTTCTCTTTCTCAAAATTCTCACCTTCTATAAAACACCCTTCTTCACTAAATCAAACTCAGATCACTCTTCACCATTTTCCTCAAATACTGCTCAAATGGTTTGCACGAAAAGCATAGCAGCCTGCAAACCAAACCCTTCTGCATATCCCATGAGTTACATAATTATAGAAGACACCCATAAAAATTTGAGAAGAGCTACTGCAATCAAAGGAAAAGAAAAGGCTAAAAAAGAATCGGCTTCAAACAAGAGAAAAGGAAGCAAAGAAGAATCTAAAGTGAGGCCTAGACTTCACTTTGAAAATCGCTTGATTAAAAGTCAATTTATTGATTGGGAGTTTTATGGGTCAAATGGATATCCTCTTGGAAAATAGTTTAATAAACAAGGATGGATGAGGTTTATGCAACTTAAGAATGTTTGCTATGAGTCTTTGGATAGAGAGTTTTATAGTAATCTGAAGCAAGAAGATGAAAACATGTTTTCTATTAGGCTTAAAGGAAAATCCTGTAAAATCTCTAAGGAAATCATTTCTGAGGCTTATGATATTCCAAATGAAGGGACAAAAGCTAGGAAGAAAAGTGAAGTAAATAAGCTGAAGAACTTTGATGAAGCTAAAACAAAAGTGAAAACTATACTTGCAAATAAACTACCCATTAATTTGAGAATCTATCACCATTTTATTTCTCACTACATATTGCCTAGACTTGGGAATTATAGTTATGTGAGTAGTATTGAGTTGTGTTTAATGTGGCATTTGTAAGAGGGAATTCCTTACAGTTTATATCATATGCTCTTTTATTCTATGACCTCCATTACTCAAGACAAAGGGTTAACCTATGGGATAATGTTAACCACACTCTTTAAATACTTAGGTGTTGATGTTCATGATGAATACCGTGTTAAACTTAAGGTAAAAGATTGCATTGATCAATAATTCATCAAGTATTCAACTCAAAAAAGCAAAAAGCATGATAAAAAGAGTGAATCTAGTGAGAAAAGTGAGAACGGGAGCTTAGAAGAAAATTATGGTGATGAGAATACTGAAAATATAGAAGAGGAAAGTGATGAAAACATAAAAGAAAGTAGTAAGGAGAGTACTGAAGAAGATGGAAAGGAAACTGATGTAGATGAATCTGAAGAAAATGAAGGAATCAAGCCACCTAATGAGAAAGTTAGGGACAAAAGAAAAGCTATAAAAGATCTATATTTGGAGTTTTCTAGGTGGGAAGATTCTCCTAGTGAAAATAGTGAGGAAGAAGCAAATCTTGAGGGTTTAATGAAAACTATTCAGCAGGAGGATGAAGAAATTGAAAGAAGAAACAAGCTGATTCAAGCCTTGAACAATCTACCTAACCAGATATCCAATGCTACAAAAATGTTTGTTGAGGCTGTCAGTGAACTCAAATCACTGAAACAAGGAACCCCTGCTCCACCTGAAAAATCTTAGGAAGCCAATATGAAAGAAAGAAGCTCTTCTCAACTTAAAAAAAAGGGTGAAACACACTGCTCCAAAACCCCCAACTCACTCCAGAAGATAAACTTGAAGCTCATTCAAAACCATACCTATTGAACCTAGCAAGGTTGGAAGTATTCAAAAGCCTATGGGCTTAGATGATGATGCCTAGACCTCTTGTGATGTAGTTTTTTTTTCTACTTGCTAACTTCTTTTAATTATTTTTCTAATTTTTTTTGCCTCTGGACTCGTAGTTGGTTACTCTCTCTGTCATCTTTGATGGATGACAAAAAAGGGGGAGAAAAGACTATGATTATTGCTTTGTGCGTGTTATATTGTTGCTTTATATTTCTTTAGTTTATATCTTTAGTTTCAGTGGTTGCTTATAATATAATTTTATATTGATGAATCTTTTGCGTGTTATATTGTTGCTTTGTATATCTTTAGTTTCAATTGCTACTTATCTTATAATTTTAGATTGATGAATCTTATGCTGAGTGTTGTGCCTTTAACTATTTTACATAGCCTTAATATTTTTTTTGGTAGACTATGCATGTAAGGAACTCAGTTTATATATATATATGTTTTGCTTTATACAATGATTATCCAGTCTTCTACAGTTTCTTTTGAAACTCACAATTTATCTTTACAAGAAGTTCTTGTTGGATTTTGATATCATATATGCACAGTGGAATAATATAATTAAAACTATTTAATTATGCCAATAGGGATCCGTTTAAACGAATAAGGCAATAAAATATGTTAGAAGAGTACTTCTTTCGCAGATTCTTCGAAACTTCGATCTACTTGGCTAGGTTATCGCAAACCACAAGCTGTCCAAACATCCGGCCTCTAGTAGTATCCACATGAATGGACAATTAAAAAACTCTAAAACTACTTTTAGAGGGTTGAGAGATTAGAGCGTACGACAGTGCTAGCTACCGTAGGCTCTCTGTTTTGTTTTGTGGATATGAGCAACAACTCTTATTCTCACGTTCAACTTACATACCGTCTATACTGTTTCTTAAACTTTATATCGGAAAACCCTAGGTCACAAATATATTAATTATAATTATTTATTTGAACCTTCTAAATAAATAAATTATAACTAAATATATATGTGCCTATTTATTTATTTAAACAATTTAAATAAATAAATCATAATACATATATTATTAGGATTTTCAATTTAATCAATTATATTTATTTATTTAACTATTTAGATAAATAA
>CANUEX010137839.1:0-24616 GCA_948099535.1 Jatropha multifida | reverse complement strand
CGCCGAGCAGGCCAAAATCCACGGCATCCGCCGGGGTTCCGGGGAAGCAGTAACGCTTCTCCGCCACCTTTTTAACGTCGAAGATCTTGTTCGGTTTGAAGGTGATCGCCGAACCGATGCCGCTCTGATTCGTCGCCGGCGCCACCATCCAGACGTCATACCCTTTCGCCGCCAGCTTCTGCTGCAGCGAAAGCGTACCCACAGAATCACAACCATCATCATTGACCAGCAAAATACGCATGGCGCGTTCCGCCGCCTGGACGCCGGGCGCTGCCAGCGCCGTTACCAACAACACCATCACTGTTTTTTTCATGGCTAAACTCCTTTTTAATTAAACAGACCAAATTTGTATTCCACGGAAACCGCGCCACCGATGCCTTTTGAGCGATGAAAAGTGCGTTTATCTTCGGTGAGCCACGGTTTTCCATTGTTCAGTTTCCAGCCGTAGCTGGGACCTATTCCGGCAAACAGCGAAAAACCTTCGAGGCGTTTCGGCGTCCAGGCGAAATATCCGCCGTACTCCCATTCAGTTAATGCGGTATTTTGATAATTGATGTTGTAACCGTAATTACCATACAGGCCGACGGTAAATTCCGGCGAGAAGGCATATTTGCCGTAGAGATAAAACATTTTTTCGCCATCATTGACATAATCATTTCCTTCACCGTCCGCCGGACTATTAAATGCGCCCCGGGTATTTTTCCCCAGATGCCAATAAAAACTCCCTAAACCATTATTTAGCGGCGCTTTGGTTTTTGACCAGCCGATACCCGATTCCATATGGTGATATTGATAACCCACCAGCGTAAAAAGATGCCGGGCGCTATGGCTAAAACCTCGTGCGCCTTCCCATTTATCAAGCCCACGATTGTAATACCAGGCGCCGCGTAATAAGAGATTTTGCCGTTCGGCAACCGGTATTGAAAATTGCGCTTCTATGCCATGGCGTAAAAGGTAATTATCACTTTCGCCCGTCATCCAGCTTATTCGTGTATTTTTCGACGGGCTCCAGATGATTTCTCCCGTTGCAATATGATCGATCGGTTTATTACTGGCGAGGGTATAGAAACGGTGCTTTTCCGGCTCATCGCGTTCCGAAAAACGCGTCACCCAGGCGCCGCGCGCCGAAATCGCGCCCCAGCCGCTTTCCATGCTGATGCCCTGCCAGCTGCTCGGTGCCGCGCGGCTGCGCGTTACGTTCAGCGCGCCAAATTTATAAAGCTGCCGCCAGCCCGCATATAGCCGCGCGTACGCCGCTTCATCGCCCCACTTAAGCTTTGCGTAGAGTTGCCCTATTTTATTGAAACCTTCCGCATGACCATGATTGTCTCTCAGCAGGTCGCGCCCGGCGAATGACGCGTTCGCCGAGAGTTTCGCCACGCTGTACCAGGAGGCGTCAATGCCCAGCAGATCGCCATACCAGCCGCTTTGATAATCCAGATGCGCCGCCTGCGCCCAGGCACTCTGATCGCCCACGCCGAGCAACGCCATCTGATCGCCGGTGTTAAACATCCAGATGTTTTTTAGCGTGAGATCGAGTTGGCTATCGGTAAGAAAAGGCGTGGCACCAACAGGCGCTGTGCAGACGGAAATAAAAACCAGAGGGAGTGATAATTTAAAAGGTGCCATAATATGCATTCCATTATTATATTACTGGCCACTGAATAGCTATCGAACCGGTGTCGATATCGGTGACAAATGAATAGATTAATTAAAAAGAGTAATTTAGTCGTTCAATTAACACGCCAGATAAAAACAAAAAACCTAAATTCGGAATTCGCCATAACGAACCCTGTAAATTTAGGTTTTGCCTGTATAACAGTAACAATCCTGACGTTGTGCAAACAGAAATAGCACTCTGCTTTTAAATAATCCAGCGGCTATTTTATGAATAAAGAAAAAACGTGATTCAGCTAACGCAGAAATCGAGTGCTGGCGTAATTATTACATTATTCTGGATTCAGCTTAACACGTGAAATTGCCACCGCTATCTCTTCCGACGTTTTATAGGTACGAATTTCAGCGAATAAATCACTGGCTTCATTATATTCTTTGCGCAAATAACCCAGCCACTGTTTAATACGCGCCACATGATACAAACCGGTATCGCCCTGCTTTTCCAGCCGCGAATATTTCGCCAGCAGCGCCACCACATCAGGCCACGGCATGCGTGGTTCGTTGTATTTCACCACCCGGCTCAGATTTGGCACATTCAGCGCGCCGCGACCGATCATCACCGCATCGCAGCCGGTGGCTGCCATACAATCCTGGGCGCTTTGCCAGTCCCAGATCTCGCCGTTGGCAATCACCGGGATCGATAACCGCTGCCGGATCTCCCCAATGGCCTGCCAGTTAATACACTCTGCTTTATAACCGTCTTCTTTGGTGCGCCCGTGTACCGCCAGTTCCGTCGCGCCCGCCTGCTGTACCGCATCGGCAATCTCAAACTGCCGGGCGGAGCTATCCCAGCCGAGACGCACTTTAACAGTAACGGGTAAATGCGACGGCACTGCCTCGCGCATCGCTTTCGCGCCGCGATAAATCAGCTCAGGATCTTTCAGTAACGTTGCGCCGCCGCCGCTGCCATTGACCAGTTTAGATGGACAGCCGCAATTCAGATCAACGCCCCATGAACCGAGTTCCACCGCCCGCGCGGCATTTTCCGCCAGCCATTGCGGGTATTGCCCCAGCAGTTGAACACGTACCAGCGTGCCGGAAGCGGTGCGGCTTTGCCGCTGCAACTCCGGGCAGATTTTATGGAATGATTTTACCGGCAGCAGTTGATCGACCACGCGCAAAAACTCGGTAATGCACAGATCGTAATCGTTAACCTCGGTCAGCAGCTCGCGCACCAGCGAATCGAGCACACCTTCCATCGGCGCCAGTAATACACGCATAGACCACCCCGGGAAAAAATGAGGCGACATAGTAGCGCCTCCGTTGCAGCGAGGAAAGTGCCTTTATTACGCGGGAAAACTACACTGAGCGAGGTTCACACGGCAAATCTTGTAAGAATGCCTGACGTTCACAAATGGAATGTTTGGTATGCTCATAATTCATGATGTGATCAGTAGCACGTTTTAAGCTTTAATTGTATGATGAATGCGTTTCAGCAAGGGCTTTCACCATGAGTAAATCATTGAATATTATCTGGCAATATCTTCGTGCTTTCGTGCTTATCTATGCCTGTCTTTATGCAGGTATCTGGCTCTCTTCGCTACTGCCAATCACGATTCCTGGCAGCATTATTGGCATGCTGATTATGTTTGTGCTGCTGGCGCTGCAAATCCTTCCGGCGAAGTGGGTCAATCCTGGCTGCTTCCTGCTAATCCGCTATATGGCGCTGCTGTTCGTCCCGATTGGCGTGGGGGTGATGCAGTATTACGACCTGCTGCGGGCGCAGTTCGGGCCGATTATTGTTTCCTGTGCCGTCAGCACGGTAATTGTCTTTTTGGTGGTGAGCTGGAGTACGCATCTGGTACACGGCGAACGCAAAGTAGCAGGACAAAAAGGTAGCAAAGAATGATGACGTATATCTGGTGGTCGTTGCCCCTGACGCTGGTGGTCTTTTTTGCCGCGCGTAAGCTGGCCGCACGTTTCAAAATGCCGTTGCTGAATCCACTGCTGGTGGCAATGATCGTGATTATCCCCATTCTCTTAATCACCGGCATCCCCTACGATCACTATTTTCAGGGCAGCAAAGTTCTGAACGATCTGCTGCAACCGGCAGTAGTCGCGCTGGCTTTTCCGCTCTATGAACAGCTACACCAGATCCGCGCGCGCTGGAAATCGATCATCACCATCTGTTTTGTCGGCAGCGTGGTTGCAATGACCAGCGGCGCCGTTATTGCTTTATTGATGGGCGCGACACCGCAAATCGCTGCATCGGTATTACCGAAATCGGTCACCACTCCTATTGCGATGGCCGTAGGCGGCAGCATTGGCGGTATTCCGGCAATCAGCGCCGTTTGCGTGATTTTTGTCGGTGTGCTGGGCGCGGTATTCGGTCATACCCTGCTGAATGCAATGCATATTCATACCAAATCCGCCCGTGGGCTGGCGATGGGAACCGCGTCACATGCGCTGGGCACCGCGCGCTGCGCAGAGCTGGATTACCAGGAAGGAGCGTTCAGCTCCCTGGCGCTGGTTATTTGCGGGATCATTACCTCCCTGGTCGCGCCATTTTTGTTCCCAATCATTCTGGCTGTCGTCGGTTAAAATTTGCGATACTTCGCGCATTTATCGCTGGTGGTTACATAAGTTGCAATGGCAGTGTGATTTTAATCACACATAAGGGTAATTCCGCCCCGTAAACTACGATTCCAATACACTGCTATGAGGCACTGCTATGCATCCACGTTTTCACACTGCTTTTTCCGGGCTTACGGAGAACCTGCAAACCGCGCTGGCACCGCTGCTGGCTGATGCGCACTTCCCCGCGATGTTGAGCGCAGAGCAGGTGGCAACATTGCAACGTGCCAGCGGTCTGAATGAAGACGCGCTGGCGTTTGCGCTGCTGCCGCTGGCCGCAGCATGCGCCCGTACCGATCTCTCTCATTTCAATGTTGGTGCCATCGCGCGCGGTATCAGCGGTACGTGGTATTTCGGCGCGAATATGGAGTTTGCCGGCAGCACCCTGCAACAATCTGTGCACGCCGAGCAAAGCGCCATCAGCCATGCCTGGCTACGCGGTGAAAAATCCCTCTCCGCCGTGACGGTGAACTACACGCCGTGTGGTCACTGTCGTCAATTTATGAATGAGCTCAACAGCGGGCTGGATCTGCATATTCATCTGCCGGGTCGCGCGCCGCATACGCTGGGTCATTACCTGCCGGATGCGTTTGGTCCGAAAGATCTGGAGATCAAAACGCTGCTGATGGATAACGCCGATCACGGTTTCCTGCCGGACGGCGATGAACTGGCGCAGGCGGCAATTAACGCAGCGAATCAGAGCCACGCGCCGTATACCAACTCCCCTGCCGGCGTGGCCATTTTGTGTCGTGGCGGGCAGATTTTCAGCGGTCGTTATGCCGAAAATGCCGCCTTCAACCCGTCGCTGCCGCCGTTACAAAGCGCGCTGAACCTGCTGAGCCTTAACGGTTATGATTACGCCGATATTGAACGGGCCGTGCTGGCAGAACGTGCTGATGCGCCACTCACCCAGTGGGATGCCACCGCCGCCACGCTGCGCACCATTGGCTGTCATCAGATAGAACGCCTGCAACTCGCCTGATCTCCTCACACTGCGGGCAAAACCCGCAGTGATGAAAAAGCCCGCAGTTGAGCTTCTGTTTCTTGCGCTTGCCAGACGGGTAAAGTAGCCTGAGTTAAATTTCACTCCTGTACTGAGTCTGCTGCATGCTAAAGCGTTTTTTCTACAGCCTGTTAGTCCTGATCGGCTTACTGCTGTTAACTGCGCTTGGCCTCGATCGCTGGATGAGCTGGAAAACCGCCCCCTATATTTATGACGATTTGCAGGATCTCCCCTGGCGTCAGGTTGGCGTGGTGCTCGGAACGGCAAAATATTACCGCACCGGCGTCATCAATCAGTATTATCGCTACCGGATTCAGGGCGCATTGAACGCCTACAACAGCGGCAAGGTCAACTACCTGCTGCTAAGCGGCGACAATGCGCTGCAAAGCTACAACGAACCGGTCACTATGCGTAAAGATTTGATTGCCGCAGGCGTCGATCCGGCAGACATCGTGCTCGACTATGCCGGTTTCCGCACGCTGGACTCCATTGTCCGCACGCGTAAGGTCTTCGACACTAACGATTTCATCATTATTACGCAGCGCTTCCACTGCGAGCGCGCACTGTTTATCGCGCAGCATATGGGGATTCAGGCGCAGTGTTATGCCGTGCCTTCACCAAAAGATATGTGGAGCGTGCGGGTGCGCGAGTTTGGCGCCCGGCTGGGCACCATCGCCGATCTCTATCTCTTCAAACGCGAGCCGCGCTTCCTCGGCCCGCTGGTGCCGATTCCATCAATGCAGGAGGTTCCCGACGATGCGCAGGGCTATCCGGCAGTCACCGCCGGGCAGTTGATGGAATTGCAGAAGAAAGCGAAAAACTGAGCGCGTTTAATTCACTGATGTGTTGCGGGTCGTATTTTTCACCGGACGGATCAGTGTAAAACGACGCGCGAGAAAATCGCGGTGGTCAATAGTGGTCTGCGCCATGCGATCCAGCGTCCATAATCCGTTTAGCGCGTTGAATGGTAAAATCACCTCCCCTTCAGGCGTATCAACCAGATATTCACCGGTCTTCAGATAACCCACACTGCATACGATTCGCGCCGGTGGACTATTTTTTAAACGGAATTCTATTTTGCGAAACCCCGTTGGCACAATACAAAAATAGAAGAACGGTAACGCGGTAATTTTAATATCACCAGGGGTGGCAATAATATCGCCATCGCGCAATAACTCTACGCCTTTTAAATAGAAACTGGTCTGGTGATTTTTTTCGTACGGTAAACTATCAACTTTAAAATACACAAAATTCATAAGCACCCCTGAGCTGCGTATACAACTTTCACAGATTCATTCCTTTAAGCGTAAATAGCCATGCAGATGAAGGCATTCAGAATTGACTTAATTATTATACGGAGGGGAATAAGCGGTTGTGTAATTTGGGAAATAATGATCTGCCATCCCGATGATTTATTTAGTAAGACACCGCAGATGGCAGTTGAATAACACTATCAGGCCACTTTGTCCTCGCACTGATGTAAACAACGTTCCAGGTCGTAAATCAGGCTTCTGACCTGCTCGGGGGATAAATCAAAGAACTGCGAATCAAACACCGATGCGCCCGGCCCGGCTGGCGATGTGCTGTAGCCAAACTTCATCACCACGCCGTGCGCGTTATCTACTGCCCCAACCTGCCAGCCAGTGACGGGGAATGCGGGAAATACACCTGCGCTGTTCATCTCAATCTCCTTATAAACGCTGTGTCTTAATTCAGCGTAGCATTGAAATGAAAAATTTAACAAGTCAGTTGTCATGAAGTTTTTTTGTGGTCATCAGGCGCTATTTTCAGTAAGAAAAATCTATAACACGGTGAAAAAAGGCAAAAAAAAGCCCGCTACGGGAAGCGGGCTTGATAAGCATATCTGAATTATTTCTTACGTGCGTATTTTAATGAGTCCAGCGCTACGGCGAAAATGATGATTCCGCCCTTGATAATATACTGCCAGTACGGGTTGATACCGATATAGGTCAGGCCGTAGTTGATAACGGTGAAGATAATAACACCCGTTACCACACCGATAACCGTACCCACGCCGCCGCTGAAGGAGACGCCGCCCACCACGCACGCGGCGATCGCATCCAGCTCATACATGAAGCCGAGGTTGTTGGTCGCGGAACCGATACGACCGGCTTCCAGCATCCCACCGAACGCGTAGAACACACCGGAAAGGGCATAAATCATCAGCAGGTTCAGCGCAACGTTAACGCCCGAGACTTTCGCCGCTTCCGGGTTACCGCCGATGGCGAAAATATTTTTGCCAAAGCGGGTTTTATTCCACAGAACCCAGACAAAGGCGACAGCAATCAACGCATAGAAGGTGATGTACGACAGACGGAAGCTGCCCAGCGCGACAAAGCCCTGCGTAAAGGTCGAGAAGCCGCTGTCGAAGCCAGAAATGGGCGACGCGCCAACGAAGTCGTAGTACAGGGAGTTGATACCGTAAACGATGATCATCGTACCGAGCGTGGTAATAAACGGCGTCACGTTAAGGTACGCAATCACGATACCGTTCACCAGACCAATCACCGCGCCGATTGCGCAGACAATCAGAATCACCACCGGAATCGGCATGGTCGCCATATCCGGGAAGACTTTGTTGACGTTTTCCATCGACTGCAACAAGGTTGCCGCCACCACCGCGGCAAGCCCAACCTGGCGCCCTGCGGAAAGGTCAGTACCCTGAGTAACGATTAAGCCCGCCACACCCAGCGCAATAATAATACGCACTGAAGATTGGGTCAGAATATTACTTAAGTTCAGCAGACTTAAGAAAGTGGGATCCTGAAAAATGATAATGGCCAGTAACACTAAAAGAACAACGTAAATACCGCCGTCTTTCAGATAAGTGAGAAAAGTTTTCTTATTTAACGCACTCATGAGGAGCCCCTGATCTTAATGGTGCAAAGACGCAAGACGGAGAATTTCGTTTTGCGTTGTCGTTTTAGTATCAACAATCCCGGAGACGAGGCCATTGCTCATTACCAGAATACGGTCAGTGATGCCTAACAACTCAGGCATTTCAGAGGAAATAATAATAATCCCCTTATTTTTCTTGGCCAGTTCGGCAATCAGTTGGTAGATTTCAAATTTCGCACCAACATCAATACCGCGGGTCGGCTCATCGAGCATTAAAATTTCCGGCTGAGTTAATAACCAGCGGCCAATAATAACCTTCTGCTGGTTACCACCGGATAACGAACCAATTTGTGTGCGGTGTCCTGGCGTTTTCACACGCATCGAGTCGATAACCCACTGGGTATCACTCTTCATGCGGCTATTATCCAGTAAGCCAACTTTGTTTTTATAGTTTTGAATATTAGAAATCAATGAGTTAAAACCGATATCAAGGTAAGCATAAATACCGGTAGAACGGCGCTCTTCGGTCACCAGCGCGAAGCCATTATTAATCGCTTCATTGGCGTTGTGATTATTAATCGGTTTGCCATGCAGCTTAATGGTCCCGGATGATTTCTCGCGAATGCCGAATAGGGTTTCAACAATGTCGGTACGTTTCGCCCCTACCAGCCCGGCAATGCCGAGAATTTCCCCTTTGCGCAAATCAAAGCTGATATCGCGAATGGAGGGCTGGCGCAACGAGGTCAGATTACGCACTTCAAGAATGGTTTCCCCTGGTGTGTTCTGTTTATCCGGGAAGCGCTGGTTCAAAGAACGTCCGACCATCATGGCGATGATCTTATCCATATCCAGCCCTTCCAGCGGCTGAGTGGCAATCCACTGGCCATCGCGCAGGACGGTTATTTCATCACACAACTGAAATATCTCTTCCATTTTATGGGAGATATAAACAATACCGCAGCCGCGTTCTTTCAGCTTGCGGATAATTTTAAAAAGATGATTGACTTCTTTTTCAGTAAGAGACGAAGTTGGTTCATCCATAATAACGATTTTGGCGTTATAGGAGAATGCTTTCGCAATTTCAATCATCTGCATTTGTGAAACAGACAATGTTCCCACACGCGCCCGTGGATCAATATCAATATCCAGCTCATCAAAAATGGCTTTGGTATCGCGGTACATTTTTTCCTGATCGACAAACATACCTTTGGTCGGGTAACGACCCAGCCACATATTGTCCATCACGGAACGTTGCAGCACCAGGTTAAGTTCCTGGTGAACCATCGAAATACCATTTTCCAGCGCTTCTTTCGCGGAATGGAAATCGATCTCTTGTCCCTGAAAAAGAATGCTACCGGAATCTTTTTGATAGATCCCAAAAAGACATTTTAATAATGTTGATTTACCTGCGCCGTTTTCACCCATTAATGCATGAATGGAATGTGGACGGACTTTTAAATTGACATTATCGAGTGCCTTTACGCCTGGAAAAGACTTGTTGATATTGCTCATTTCCAACAAGAATTCACCTGACGACTGAGTATTATTGCTGACCATAATTATACCTAGTTGGCCTGGCATATCGTATTATTAATGGGCGTATTAATTAATACGCCCAGTGAGAACATGCTTACTTAAATATTATTTACCGGCAATTTCAGCCAGGTTGTCTTTATCTACACCAACGTAAGGGATACGAACAATTTTATTGTCGATTTTCCAGTTGGTGCCATCAGCGGCGCCTTTACCTTCAGCGAGGTTTTTCGCCAGATCAAAGCTTGCTTTCGCCTGGTTGTTGGCATCGTTCAGCACCGTACCGGCCATCGCACCGGATTTCACCAGCGCCAGTGCTTCTGGCAGCGCATCGACGCCGAAGACCGGGATGGAGGACTTGTTGTGTGCTTTCAGTGCTTCAACTGCGCCCATTGCCATCGCATCGTTGTTAGCGATAACCACTTCAATTTTGTTTGCATTCGGGCCGGAGAGCCAGGCGTCCATTTTATCTTTCGCCTGAGCGGTATCCCACATTGCGGTATCCAGCGCCAGCTGCTGCGTTTTGATACCTTTGTCGTTCAGCTCTTTGATAACGTACGTGGTACGCGCTTCCGCATCCGGATGGCCCGGTTCGCCTTTCAGCAGTACGTACTGGATTTGACCGTCTTTGTTCAGGTCCCATGCCGGGTTAGCGGCCCAATGTTTCGCAATCAGGTCGCCCTGAATCACGCCGGATTCTTTAGAGTCAGTCCCCACATAGTAGGCTTTGTCGTAGCTATCCAGCGCTTTACGGGAAGGCTCTTTGTTGAAGAAAACAACCGGAACGTTCTGGCCGCGCGCTTTTTCAATTACCGTGCCCGCTGCCGCCGGGTCAACCAGGTTGATGGCCAGCGCTTTCACGCCCTTCGCCAGCAGAACGTCGATCTGATCATTCTGTTTTGACTGGTCGTTCTGGGAGTCGTTCATCAGCAACTGAACATCCGGCGCTGCTTTGGCATCTTTCTCAATTGCTTTACGCACAACAGACATGAAGTTGTCGTCATACTTATAAATGGTCACACCAATTCGGGTATCGGCTGCGTGTGCGGCTGCGCCAAAAAGCATGCTTGCCATAACAGCAGAAAGGGTCAACACCTTCTTATTCATGGTATCTCCGGTTTTTTTATATGCAGGGTAGTTCTTATGAATAATGCTCGGCAGGCCGGAATGTTACTAAAACGTTACGGTCGACCGAAGTTCACTCTAAAAAATTCCACTCGTCCGTGTTCGGTAACGCTCCAGAAGTTCGATTTCTTCGATGTATCAAAGCAATTACCCGTAGTTAAAGTGAATAATCACCGTTACATCGTGTTTCAGCTTCTAAGACGCTGACATCATAGTCAGCGCGTTGTTAAGATACTGTGAATTTACTCACAGATTGAAAACGGTTACATCACCCGATGTTATAAGTTAGTGATCGGTGCCACAGTTTGCCGGGCGGCAACAGAGTGGCGGCGCACCAGCGTAGGCATAAAGCAATGCGACGCCTGCAGATCCAGCTTCCCTGCGGCTCCCAGCAGCGCCAGCTCAGTAGCAAGGCGCGCCATTGACGCCACCGGATAGCGCACAGTCGTCAGTTGCGGATCGGTGTAACGGGCGATGGGAATATCATCGAAGCCAATCAATGATAAATGCTGCGGCACCGCAATGCCGTTATCTTTCAGCGCCGTCAACGCCCCTGCTGCCATGCTGTCGTTGTAGGCAAAGACAGCGGTGAGTTGCAGATTGCGACCAAGCAGCTCAACCATTGCCGCTTCCCCGCCCTGCATATCCGGCGAACCAGTGCCAACCCAGCTATCCGGCGCCACAATCCCCTGCTCTTCCAGCGCACGGAACCAGCCGTCACGGCGCAGATCGTTGTCTTCAATATGGTGACTGGACGCCAGATAGCCGATGCGCTGATGACCATTATTCAGCAACATGCGGGTTGCCATTACCGCCCCGCTGACGTTATCAAGGCAGACGCAGCGGTGGGCATATCCTGGTACTAACCGGTTGATCAGCACCATGCCCGGAACCTGCTCCATAAAGCCTGCCAGCTCCTCATCGCTCAACGCTTTCGAGTGAACAATCAGGGCGTTACAGCGCTGGCGGATCAGCACTTCAATAGAGTGGCGCTCCTTTTCGGCTTCATGGTAACTGTTGCCGATCAGCACATATTTGTCGTGCTGCTGCGCGACGGTATCCACCGCTTTGACCAGCGCGCCGAAGAAGGCATCCGAGACATCCATCACCACCACGCCGATGGTATCGCTCACCTGCGTGGCCAGCGCCTGCGCGTTGGCATTCGGGCGGTAACCAAGCTGGGCGACCGTTTTCATCACCGTCTCACGCGTATCCTGGCTTACCAGCGCGCTATTATTCAGCACGCGGGAAACCGTCGCGACGGAGACGCCCGCATGACGGGCAACGTCACGAATGGTGATCATTTTCACCCACCTTTTCTGGATTGCGGCTGTTCACACTCACCCCCTGGGTTAAGTAAGGAGGCTATTCTGGCAGTCGGTGCGGGAACGCTACGTGAGTGACTTCACATGAATGGAAACGGTTACATCCATTTTGTTAATGATTGTGATCGGGATCGTTATCTGGATGTGCGTTCTAATGATGTCCCTGAAGCACGAGCGGTTAATTGCCGCCACAACCACTCCAGGGGCCCCTGGCGGAAATGTTTAAGCCAGAATACGGAGAAGAGGATGTTGACCGCCCATACCACCGGCACAAACGCCAGCAGTTGCAAACGGTTAAACTTCATAAACAGACCAAGATGATTAAACAGCGTGGTGCAGATCAGGGTTTGCAGCAGATAGTTACTCAGCGCCATTCTGCCAACGCAGGCAATCGCGCTCACCAGTTTACTGCCGCAGATTTGCGGCCAGAACCCCCACGCCAGCGCGGCATAGCCAATCGCCTGCATCGGGCCGCCAAGTTCTCGCGGCGCCTGTAAAAAGAAAGCGCACCAACGGTAGGACCAGCCAAGCTGCCACTGCGCAACAATGGACGGAATGTTGATCAACATACCAAGCCCAATCAGCAGTGCGCCAACGCGCCGGTAGTGACGAAGAGTGAACTGCCCTCTCAGCCAGCCGCTACGCATCAGAGCCGCCCCCAGCAGCATCATGCCGGCCAGTTGCCAGCCGTATTGCGCCCCCAGCGCCAGCAGCGTATTCGACAGCATATCCGCGCGGTTACTGAGCGCCTCCGTAAAGCTGCCGCTGGTTTTCCACCACATTTCATACTGCACATTGGCGGCATCCGGCAGCCAGGAGCGGTTAGGCGTACTGCCCGAAATGGCACCCAGCAACAGCAGTACGGCGATACCAATCAGATACAGCACCACGCCGGTATTGAACATCGTCTTCACGCTGTGCGCGTCGCGGATCATCCGCCAGGCAATCAGCCCTACTAGCCCGTAGGCCAGCAGAATATCGCCATCCCAGAAAAAGAGGCCATGTAGAAACCCGAGAATAACCAGAAGCGTCAGGCGCGACTGGATCCAGCGTTTACCGCGCGGCAGCAACATTTGCAGCCCTGCGCCGAACAGAATGGCGAACAGCGAGAGAAATTTCACCTGAGCGAACAGATCGAGCAGCGCCCATGTCCAGGCATCGCGCTGCGTGATGTCGCCATACCAGGCGGGATTCAGGTAGGCCGCCTTCGGCAAACCGAAGGCGGTAATATTCAGTAGCAGAATACCAAGAATGGCGATGCCACGAACAAAATCCAGCGTGACATTTCTCTCCATGTCTGGCTCCCGGCGAATCAGTTGCTGTGGCGTACGGCGCGCAGGAACTCCTGGCGGGTATTCTGGCTGGACTTAAACAGCCCGCCGAGCGAGGTGGTGGTAGTGGCACTGGTGGCGTCACGAATGCCGCGTGCTTTAACGCAATAATGCACGGCATCAATGGATACTGCGACATTGTTGGTACCCAGCAGCGTTTGCAGCGCCGTCAGGATCTGCTGCGTTAAACGCTCCTGCACCTGCGGGCGCTGGGCGAAAAACTGCACGATACGGTTGATTTTCGACAGACCAATGACCGACTCTTTCGGAATGTAGGCCACCGTCGCTTTGCCATCGATAGTCACAAAATGGTGCTCGCAGGTGCTGGTCAGCGTGATATCACGCACCGTCACCATTTCATCCACCTTCATTTTGTTCTCAATGACAGTGATTTTCGGGAAATTGGCGTAATCGAGGCCGGAGAAAATTTCATCGACATACATTTTGGCGATGCGATGCGGCGTTTCCATCAGGCTGTCATCATTCAGATCGAGGTTGAGTAGTTGCATAATCTCGGTCATATGCCCGGAAATAAGACGCTTACGGGTTTCGTTATCCATTTCGCGCACCGGGGGGCGCAGCGGTGTTTCCAGGCCGCGGGCGACCAGAGCCTCGTGAACGAGCGCCGCTTCTTTACTGAGTGATGACATATTATTTTTTCTCCTGCAGGTGTGGCATGCTTCGCCAGTTACGGCGAAGTGAGCGAACATTGTGCGTGAGGTCGCGCACATAATCCAGCCCTGGTCGTGATAATTATAGAAATCGTTATTGCCTTTCAGGCGCTACGTTTCCATACCAGTACGCCGCCGATCAGCAGCGCAATCGCCGCCACACCGAGCGCTGGTTCAAGGCGATGCGTCAGCCAGGTGGAGAGCGCCGACGTCATCGGGCCAACCAGTTGCCCCACGGCATAGCCGGTGGTCAGCAGTCCGGCCATATAACGTGTGTGATCGGGTGCAAGCTCGCGCCCATACAATAACGAAAGCTGTACCGCGCAGAGAAACCCGCCGCCGACCAGTAACGCACCACACACCAGCCCGCTCATGCCAGGCAGCAACCAGGCGGCCAGCACGCCAGCGCCCTGCAACCACAGCACGATCGCCAGCCGTTGGTGGCTGTGTCCCACATGGCGCAGCAGGATACCGAGCGCAATCCCCACCACCGCTGCCGCACCGAATACCGGCCAGACAAACTGCGCGAAAAGGCTGCCGGGAAAACGCAACGCAGCCATTTGCGACAGAAACGTCGCGGGAAGAATATAACCGAATCCGGCAAGGCTGTAGCTCCACACCAGCCGTTTCAGATTTGCCGTCAGTTGCAACGGCTGCGGTTGTGTTCCGACGCGGTGCCACTCGCCAGGGCGCGGCAGATAGCGGGCGATCAGCGCCACCAGCAGCAATGCCAGTACGCCATACACCTGCCAGGCGGAAGCCGCACTTAAGCCTTTCGCCTGAATCGCCACCGCCAGCAGGCCGCTGATGGCAATCCCCGCGCCGGGGCCGGCAAACACTGCCGCGCTCAATCCCGGCTTACCGGCATGCGCCAGCCGCTCATTACTCCAGGCAGCGATCAACACCATCGCCCAGCCGCTCATCGCGCCAATCACCAGCCGTAACACACCGTGAACCAGCACGTTATCCGCTATAGCAGAGAGAAACGTCAGCGCAACCGCGCCGCAGATACCAAGCCACAGGCGCAGCTCGATATGCCGCTGGGCGCGCATCGCATCCCAGGCGCCAAGCAGATAACCAAGGTAGTTAATGGCGGCAACCAGCCCGGCGCTGGTCAGCGTGAGCTGCCCGTCGCGGATCATCAATGGCACCTGCGGGGTAAACGCAAAGCGGCCAATCCCCATCGCCACCACCAGCACAATAAAGCCGCAGAACGCTACTCGCTGCGCCATCGCCTCTCCGAATGTTAATAATAAGTTGTATTTATGATGCAACAGGTTAAATGGAGGCGAAAGTGAAAGTTACTCAGCTAAGGGAATAATCTGTATGATACCAGGATGTTACTTATTTTTAACCATGAATACCTGAGGAGCCCCGCATGGAAATGCTCGAAGAGCACCGCTGTTTCGAAGGCTGGCAACAGCGCTGGCGTCACGACTCCGCCGTACTCAACTGTTCAATGACCTTTAGCATCTTTTTACCACCGCCGCGCAGTGTAACGCCGCCGCCGGTGCTGTTCTGGCTCTCCGGCCTGACCTGTAATGATGAAAACTTCACCACCAAAGCGGGCGCACAGCGTGTCGCGGCAGAACTGGGAATTGTGCTGGTGATGCCGGATACCAGCCCGCGCGGCGATACAGTGCCCGACGTTGACGGCTACGATCTGGGCAAAGGCGCAGGCTTCTACCTCAATGCCACGCAACAACCGTGGGCAGCGCACTACCGGATGTATGATTATCTACGTGACGAGTTACCGGCGCTGATCCAGGCGGAATTTAACGTCGGCCCGCGTTGCGCCATTAGCGGCCATTCAATGGGCGGCCATGGCGCATTGATAATGGCGCTGAAAAATCCGGGGCGTTATACCAGCGTGTCAGCGTTTGCGCCGATTGTTAATCCGTTGCAGGTACCGTGGGGACAGAAAGCGTTCACGGCGTATCTGGGCGATGACGCCGCGTTGTGGCGTGAGTGGGATAGCTGCGCGCTGATGCTGGAAAGCACAGAGGCCAATGCGATCCCGACGCTTATCGATCAGGGCGATAACGATCAGTTCCTTGCCGATCAACTGCAACCGGCACGGCTGGCGGAAGTGGCGCGGCAGAAAAGCTGGCCGCTGACGCTGCGTATCCAGTCCGGTTACGATCACAGCTACTTCTTTATTGCCTCCTTTATTGAAGATCATCTGCGCTTCCATGCCCAGCATTTGCTGAAATAACGGCAACCCCGGCGCTAACTGCTGTCGGGGCTTTTCCTGTCAGAAACGGTAATCGACGGCAATAAAGTCGCGGAGACCATCTTTGAGATTTTGTACCAGCTTGTGTTGCAGATCTTCTTGCTTAACCACGCTGACACTGGCGGGCGAGAACTTTTGACAGGCAAAAAAAAGCCCTCATAACGAGGGCTAAAAGAGTGAATTTATTTGCTAAGGCGTTCCGGGAACTCCATTTCACTATAGCGTACGAAACGGGTGCCTTTGGTCCATTTGTAACCAAGCCAAATCACCAGGAACAGCGGGATACCAATATAAGTAGCCGCAACCGCGCCCCAGTCGATGGAGTCGGCGAGAAACGCCTGATAATTCTGCCCGAGGGTGATGATCAGACAGAGCACGAAGGCAAAGATCGGCCCAAGTGGGAAGAAGCCGGAACGGTATGGCAGATCATTCAGCGAGTGCCCCTGCGCTACGTAACCGCGACGGAAGCGGTAATGGCTGATCGCGATACCGAGCCAGGCGATAAAGCCGGTCATCCCGGAGGTGTTCAGCAGCCACAGGTAAACGGTCTGATTGCCGAACATCGAGGTCAGGAAGCACAGCCCGGCGATCACCGTAGTGGCATACAGCGCGTTACGCGGCACGCCGCCCTTCGACAGTTTGGCGAAAATACGCGGCGCTTTGCCGTCGCAAGCCAGGGTATAAAGCATACGCGTAGAAGCGTACATACCGGAGTTACCCGCAGAAAGCACCGCCGTCAGGATCACCGCATTCATTACCGCCGCCGCAGAGAGCAAACCAGCATGTTCGAACACCAGCGTGAACGGGCTGACGCTGATGTCTTTTACATCATTACGCAGCAGGCTGGGATCGGTATATGGAATGATCAGGCTGATAATCAGGATGGCAAATACATAGAACAGCAGAATACGCCAGAACACCTGGCGCACCGCGCGCGGAATGTTTTTCTCAGGATTTTCAGATTCGCCCGCCGCAATACCAATCAGTTCGGTGCCCTGGAAGGAGAAGCCGACAATCATCGCCACGCCAATCATCGCCGAAAAACCACCGGCAAATGGCGCATCGCCAATCGTCCAGTTGCTCCAGCCCGCCGGTTTATCGCCCTGGAAGATACCGACGATCATCATCACGCCAACCACGATAAAGATAATGACCGTGGCGACTTTGATCAGCGAGAACCAGTATTCCGCTTCACCAAAGCCTTTTACTGAGATGTAGTTAAGCAGGAAGATCACCGCCAGGAACAGCGCGCTCCAGATCCAGCCTGGCGTATCCGGGAACCACCAGGTCATCACCAGTTGCGAGGCCACAAGGTCAACGGCAATGGTGACCGCCCAGTTGTACCAGTAGTTCCAGCCCAGCGCGAAGCCAAAGCCTTCTTCAACGTATTTTTGACCATAAGTGGAGAATGAACCCGAAACTGGCATATAAGCGGCGAGTTCGCCGAGGCTGGTCATCAGGAAATAGACCATCAGGCCGATCAGAATATAGGAGAACAGCGCCCCGCCAGGACCAGCTGAAGAAATGGTCGCCCCTGATGCGACAAACAAACCCGTACCAATGGAACCGCCAATGGCGATCATCGTCAAATGACGCGCCTTAAGTTCACGACGAAGCGTGGGCGCTTCTGTGGTTTTAATTTCGGAAACCATAAGAAAATGCTATCCATCCAAAAAATGAGGCGCGATTGTAGCAAACGAAACGCCCCCCTTCCGGTATAAAACACGTCATATTAGAGAGCTTCATGATAGGCGGCAAATTATAAGTAAAGCAGTGAATGGTTGATGTTGCGAGCCTGTCGGCAGGCTCGCTGTCATCAGAGAGAGCAATAGCTAATAAAGCGCTGTAATGCGCTGGAGAGGTGTTTCTGGCGATGATGGATGCGCCACAGCGTGCGTACCAGGCGCGGCAACGGAATGGGCACCTCCACCAGCGAACCGCTTTCCAGTTGTTCGGCAATCACGCGGCGCGACAGGCAACTAATGCCCAGCCCGTGACGTACCGCATGTTTGATGGCTTCCGAGTTGCCCAACTCCATGCCGAGATGAAACTGCGGCAGGTGCGACAGCAGTAAATAATCCACAAGTTCCCGCGTACCCGAACCACGTTCACGCAGGATCCACGGCGCGGCAGCCAGTTGCTCCAGCGTAACCGGCCCCTGCAATAACGGCGAGGAAGGCGGCGCGAAGACCACCAGTTCATCCTCCAGCCACGGTTCGGCAATAATCTCCGCGGTGTGGCACGGGCCTTCAATCAGACCAATATCCACACGGAAATCGGCTACCGCATTGATCACATCCTGGCTATTGCCGACGCTCAGCTCCAGCGGTAAATCGGGGAAATCGCGACGGTAGCGGGCAATCACTTCCGGCAGAATGTAGTTACCGATGGTACTGCTGGCAAAAACGCGGATGGCACCGTTATCTTCGCGAAACAACTGCTCAATTTCCGTTGCCTGCTCCAGCGCTGCCAGCGCACGCGGATAGAGCAGTCGCCCGTGTTCGTTCACCACCAGCCGCTTACCGACGCGGTCAAACAGTTGCACGCCAAGCTGCCCTTCCAGATCGGTAAGCGCAGCACTCACCGCCGACTGGGAGAGCGCCAGCATCTGCGAAGCCTGTGTGGTGGAGCCGCTTTTCAGCACTTCGGCGAAGACTTCCAACTGACGCAACGTTATATGCATAGAGGTTACTTACCACTTATAAAGATTGATTATAAATATATAATCAATTTTACCTTTAAGCCAGCGAGCCTTACCCTTTTATCCAGCAAAAGGAGAAGGTTATGACTGAAATCACACTACAGACTCACCGTCATCCGGCCTGGCGTTTTATCCCCGGCCTGTTACTCAGCGGTTTCATTACGGGGCTCGCCCTGTGGCTTGGCGCTATCCCGTCGGTAGCAGGTATGGGATTAAGCGCCCTGACGCTGGCGATCCTTATCGGTATGGTTATCGGCAACACGCTCTACCCTGCCCTGCATACGCAATGCGACAGCGGTGTACTGTTTGCCAAACAGCATCTGCTGCGGCTTGGCATTATTCTGTATGGCTTTCGCCTGACGTTTTCGCAAATTGCTGATGTCGGCGTAAGCGGGATTGCCATTGATACGTTGACCCTCTCCAGCACCTTTTTGCTGGCCTGCTTCCTTGGGCAAAAAGTCTTTGGGCTGGATAAAAAAACCAGTTGGTTGATTGGCGCTGGTAGCAGTATTTGCGGGGCCGCCGCCGTGCTGGCAACAGAGCCGGTGGTCAAGGCCGAGGCCAGTAAAGTCACCGTTGCCGTAGCGACCGTGGTGATCTTCGGTACGCTGGCGATCTTTATTTACCCTGCACTTTATCCGCTGCTGGGTCAGTGGTTCAGCCCGGAAACCTATGGCATCTGGATTGGCTCTACCGTGCATGAAGTGGCGCAAGTGGTTGCCGCCGGGCATGCCATCAGCCCCGATGCTGAAAACGCGGCAGTGATTGCCAAAATGCTGCGCGTCATGATGCTGGCTCCCTTCTTATTACTGCTGGCGGCACGCATCAAACAACTCAGCCCGCAGGCAGGCGCAGAAAAAAGTAAGCTGACGATCCCGTGGTTTGCACTTGGCTTTATCGCGGTAGCGGTGTTTAACTCGTTCCACCTGCTGCCCTCTTCCGCAGTGAATGCGTTGAACACGCTGGATACTCTGCTGCTGGCGATGGCAATGGCGGCGCTGGGGCTGACCACGCACATCAGCGCGCTGAAGAATGCCGGTGCGAAACCGCTGGTAATGGGATTACTGCTGTTTGTCTGGCTGATTGTCGGCGGCAGCGCGATTAATCTGGCCGTTCATCACCTGATGGCATAAACCACTACATGCCAGCCCTGGAGACCCGCTATTATTGACGTTTTCCCCTGGCGGGTTTTAACAGGAGTTTTTATGAAATACATTGGTGCGCATGTGAGCGCCTCGGGCGGCGTAGCGAATGCCGCCGTCCGCGCCGCTGAAATCGAGGCAACGGCTTTTGCGCTGTTTACCAAGAACCAGCGCCAGTGGCGTGCCGCGCCGCTGAGCACGGAGGCCATCGACGAATTCAAAGCCGCCTGCGAAAAATATCACTACACGCCCGCACAGATCCTGCCGCACGACAGCTACCTGATCAACCTCGGACATCCGGTGGCCGACGCGCTGGAAAAATCCCGCGAGGCCTTTATTGACGAGCTGACGCGTTGTCAGCAACTGGGACTGACGTTGCTGAACTTCCATCCTGGCAGCCATCTGATGCAGATCCCGGAGGACGAGTGCCTGGCGCGTATCGCCGAATCCATCAATATCGCGCTGGCGCAAACCGAAGGGGTAACCGCGGTGATTGAGAACACTGCGGGCCAGGGCAGTAATCTTGGGTTTAAGTTTGAACATCTGGCGGCGATTATTGATGGCGTGGAAGATAAATCCCGCGTCGGCGTCTGCATTGATACCTGCCACGCTTTTGCCGCAGGTTACGATCTGCGTACGGAGCAGGCAACGGCAGAAACATTTGCTGAATTTGAGCGTGTGGTTGGCTTCAAATATCTGCGCGGTATGCACCTGAACGATGCGAAAAGCGCGTTTGGCAGCCGCGTTGACCGCCACCACAGCCTTGGTGAAGGTAATATCGGCCACGATGCGTTTCGCTGGATTATGCGCAATGAGCGTTTCGATGGCATTCCGCTGATCCTCGAAACCGTCAACCCGGATATCTGGGCGGAAGAGATTGCCTGGCTGAAAGCGCAACAAGACGCTGACGCCGCGGCATAAATCGTGCTGCGGGACGCCCCATTGTCTGATGGCGTTTCGCTTATCAGCGTTGCCAGTTGGCGACAGCAAATTACGCCATAAAAAAAGGCCGCTTAGCGGCCTTTTTTACTCATTACGTTTTATGCAACTTTCGCAACCACTTCCGTTTCCGGACGTTTCAGGAAGGCATACACCAGACCTGTCAGCAGCGTACCGGCAACGATGGAGAGCAGGTAACCGAGAACCGGCGTAATCGCACCCGGGATCAGCAGTACAAACAGACCACCGTGCGGTGCCATCAGTTTTGCACCAATCGCCATTGAGATAGCACCTGTCAGCGCACCACCGGCGATACAGCACGGGATCACACGCATCGGGTCACGAGCCGCGAACGGGATAGCCCCTTCAGAGATAAAGCACAGGCCGAGAACCAGCGCCGCTTTACCACCTTCACGTTGACCTTTATCGAACTTGTTACGCGCAACCAGCGTCGCTAAGCCCATTGCCAGCGGCGGAACCATACCAGCCGCCATAATGGCTGCCATCGGCGCGTAAGTCTGGGTACTCAGCAGACCCACCCCAAACGCATAAGCCGCTTTGTTCACCGGACCGCCCATGTCGGTACACATCATACCGCCGAGGATTGCGCCCAGCAGAACAGCGTTTGCCGTGCCCATGGTTTGCAGCCAGGAAGTCAGACCGGCCAGGATTTTCGCAACCGGCGTACCGATCAGGTAAATCATCGCCAGACCGACAATCAGGCTGGAGAACAACGGAATGATCAGAATCGGTTTCAGCGCTTCCATACTCGGTGGCAGCTTCAGACCTTTACTGATGGCTTTTGCCAGATAACCGGCGAGGAAACCGGCGATAATACCACCGATAAAACCGGAACCGGTGCTTACCGCCAGCATCCCGCCAATCAGACCCGGCGTCAGGCCCGGACGGTCAGCGATAGAAAAGGCGATGAAACCCGCCAGTACTGGCACCATCAGCGCGAATGCCGAACCACCACCGATTTTCATCAGCGCAGCCGCCAGCGTGCCTTCTTCTTTAAACGCGGTGATACCGAAAGCGAAGGAGAGTGCGATCAGCAAGCCACCCGCGACCACCATCGGCAGCATATAAGAGACGCCGGTCAGCAGGTGACGATAAGCGCCCGCGCCCTCTTTTTTCCCTTCCGAACTTTCGGACTGAGCCTGACCTGACGGTTGATAAGGCTTCGCTTCCGCGACGGCTTTATCCAGTTCCTGAGCCGTTTTCTTCAGCGCCAGACCCGTTGTGGTGCGGTACATCGGTTTACCCGCAAATTTTGCCAGGTCAACTTCAATATCGGCGGCAACCACGACCAGATCGGCTTGTGCCACCTCTTCCGGCGTGATGGCATTGCCTGCACCCACGGAACCACGCGTTTCCACTTTCACCCACCAGCCGCGTTTTTTTGCTTCGGTTTCAATGGCTTCTGCGGCCATAAAGGTGTGCGCCACGCCGGTCGGGCATGCGGTAACCGCAACGATGCGTTTCGGGCCATTGCTGGCAACTGGCGCAGCCGCTACCGCTGTCGGCGCAGTGTAAAGCGCGGCATGGTTTTTCGCTTCGCTGAGGAACAGATCCGGGTGTGCCACTGCACGATTGATATCGCCCAGCCACACTTTTTTCCCGCTGAGCGCGCTGTCGTTTGGCAGTTGACTACCCAGCACAATCGCCAGTTCCGCTTCGCCAGGGTTTTCGATGAATTGCAGATTTGCTTTCTGCGCCGCCGCACCCAGTAAGGTCTTCGCCATATAGGCGCGGGCCTGTCCGAGTTCGGAGTCAATAATCAGCAGCGTTTTCATTATGCCTCTCCTGCTGTTAGTTAAAGGGTTTTAAGTCAACTCGCGCCATCATCGCGGCTAACTGGGTACGGTCGGTAATACCTACGTTACTCTGACTAACCGCCAGTGCAGCAACAGCGGTAGCCAGGCGTAATGTATGTTCACTGGACTCACGCATCAGCAAGCCATAAATCAGGCCGCCAACCATTGAATCCCCTGCGCCAACGGTGCTTACCACTTCCATTGACGGCGGTTTGGCAATCCATTCCCCTGAAGCGTTAACCCACAGAGCCCCTTCTGCGCCCAGCGAGATCACCACGTGGGCGATCCCCTGTTCGCGAAGCGCGTGAGCGGCTTCAATAACATCCTTCAATTCAGGTAATTTGCGGCCCGCCCAGATTTCCAGCTCGCGGCGGTTTGGTTTTACCAACCACGGCGCGGCTTTCAGGCCAGCCACCAGCGCATCACGGCTGCTATCGAAAATAATGCACGGACACTGGCTGCGCAGGCGCGTCATCCAGTCGGTAAAGGCTTCCGGGCTAACGCCGGATGGCAGGCTGCCGCTGACGCAGACCATGTCGAACTGACCCAGCCAGGTCAGTGAGTCGTTGACAAAACGCTCCCAGTCAGCCGGAGTCACTTCAAAGCCGGAGAAATTGAAATCGGTCACTTCACCGTCTTTTTCCGTCAGCTTCACGTTAATGCGGGTACGTCCGGCAACCACCTGGAAACGGTTGGCAATACCCAACTCGCTGAACAGTTGCTGAAAACCATCCTGGTTATCCTTACCAAGGAACCCGCCAACGGTCACGTCAATGCCAAGATCTTTCAGTACCTTCGCAACGTTGATCCCTTTACCCGCCGCATGCAGGCCGGTAGTGCGGACCAGGTTCACTTCGCCGCGTTCAATTTCCGGGGTGAACCCCACCAGATCATAGGCCGGGTTCAGGGTAATAGTGGCAACACGTCTGCTCATTTACGCGCCCTCCCCAAGACCGGCAGCGATGGCTTCGCCTATCGCTTTCAGCGCCTGTTCAGCATCACTGCCCTGCGCCGTGAAACGCAGGCGATGCCCTTTTTTCACGCCCAGCGCGACAACTTTCATCAGGCTACGGCCGTTTGCCGGTTTACCGGTGCCGTCGAGGTTCGTCACGGTAATTTCGCTGGTAAATTGCTTGATGGTGTTGACCAGCATGGTGCCCGGACGGGCGTGCAGGCCGTGCTCGTTACGCACCACAAACTCATCGCTCAGCACATCGCCAACCAGCGCATCATCGCTGGTCAGCAGCGCCAGCAGCGTGGCCGCATCAGCATTCAGCAAGCTGTCAGCTTTGTTTTCTAACAGCAGATCGCTCAGGCGCTTCAGCACGGCAACAGGCTGCTCATCAGCCATTGCAACGCTGACCAGCAGCGCAGCTTGCTCACCTTCGACGTCGAACGGGGTTTCCGCGCGACTTATCGCCACGGCGCTCAGCAAATTGCCTTCTGCGCTATCGTTCAGCCAGATGCCCTGACCGAGGTTCAGCGGTTTCTCATTAATCGCACGCGTAACATAAGCCGCGTCAACCGCACCGGCTTCTTTCAGACGCGCCGCATTCAGCGCCTGCAGTGTCAGCAGATCGCTTGCTGCAACATCAAGGGTTAAGGTGTCGTTATCCAGCTTCAGCGCCTCGCTCTGTTTCTCGCCCATCAGCAGAGCACGCAGCTCTTCAGCCGTGGTGGCGGATT
>CANUEX010137837.1:0-50226 GCA_948099535.1 Jatropha multifida | reverse complement strand
TAGCTTTAGCTCTTTATCTACAAAATGTTGTATGTAGCCTTGTAATGCCTCTTTCAGCCTTTTTGCCTTGGATCTAGTTATTGGTCCCGTTGGGAAGGCGAAAGGGTCCTTAACTCGAGGCCCACACTCTATGCTCATATCATATTTTGATTATGGAACTTGTCATATTGATGACAAAATTGCATTCTTACTTAGAAAATCTAATGATTTTTGAATCAAAAGTTTTTCTTAATAGAGTATGCAAACTGCAAAAGTCCATTGGTAGACTTTAGCAAGCCTTTATAGAATAAGAACATCTGTTTTAATGAAATAATCAAAACAATTTGATTACATTAAAAATGTGGATGATCTTAATGTGTATAAGAAGGTCAGTGGGAGCGGAATGATATTTCTTATTTTGTATGTTGATAAATAGGAAATTGCATTCTACTACTATAAAAGTTTGGTCATCCAAAAATTTATCCATTAGAGAAGTGGCCTATATACTTGGTATTAAAATCTATATGGATAGATTTGATAGTCCATTAGGTTTATCTAAATCCACACATGTTGATAAAGTGCTAAAATAGTTTAGCATGGAGGAATCCAATAGAGGATACCTACCTGGATATCAATTTGTTCCAGATGAAAGTCACTGGGCTGCTGTTAAAACTATCCTTAAATATTTAAAAATAAGTAAGGATACTTTTCATCTATGGAGAAACTAGTGAACTAAGAGTTCACGAATACATTGATGGCATAGGATGAAACACTTAGATAATTGGCTTTAGTGCAAGTGGGAGATTGTTAGTTATATGCCCTATAGCCAATTAGATTGGTTATATTTTGGGATATAATATTTCATGTAATAAATATTTGATTATTAATAAAAGGCATTTATTTATCTTTTATATTCTATCGATTGGATCTAGGTAAAAGATAAAGTCCATGAGACAATATTGCTTTGCAAAATAAATTATAATGTGGTTATAATTATGAGTTTTATATTTGCATTAAAGCAATGTCTCTAAATATTCCTAGTCGATGTTCTCCTCATTATTGGACGATGATTAGAGCTGTTGAGACTAGTACATATTATGTTCTTTCTTTAGTAGTTCAAGAATCAAATCAATGGGATGTTCCAAACTCATTCTACCACGAGAAATATCATGACCACTGATGTGCCCTTTAAGGATCACTAATGGGTCCTACATGTGGGCCCCACCAACAAATCGACCTGATTTTTATGAAATTTAGAGTGTCGTAGGACACTAGGGTGCATCCCGAGCGAACCGGAGATGCACTTATGGGTCCCATTCTTCCAAAATTGTGAAAAATGTACTAAGGGTTGCACTTCGTGAACTCAAATCATTGCTTCGGAATCAAGTTCATTGGGTGCTTCAACCTGTTCTTTAGCAATATAGGTTATCATCATAGAGTCTATTTTTGGGGCAAAAATTGAGCGTCTACTGTTTGCCCCCATTTAGATAATATTTTGCTTTTCAAGCAAGATTTTATTAAAATGTGAAGTAGACGCATAAGTAGTAATCATCCTTACTTGGTTTGCGTGCTTTGAATAGCTTGCATGATTGCAATGTGCCAACTTCATTGGAAACTTGACATTAATTCTCCTCTTCTAGAAGTTTTCCTTTCGAATAATGAAATGCCAAACAAGATACCCGATATAGGTGGCTACAAGGGTGCATCACGTTGGACGACTTCAATGGATGAATGGGTGCGATACTGCAATCGACCTGGTTCTGAAATGCTCCACTGTGGAAGGTGCGTCACGCTAGATGACTTAATTGAGAATCTCCACTGCGATAGGGGCAGCACGCTGGATGACTTGATTTGAAAATTCCCATCGCGTGAGGTGCATCACGCTGGACGACTTGATTTGAAAATCCCCATCGCGTGAGGTGCATCACGCTGGACGACTTGATTTGAAAATCCCCATAGTGTGAGGTGCGTCATGCTGGATGACTTGATGAACGGACCTCGTTGGGGAAATGTGCCATAACATGCAATTTCAAAATGATTTATTTAATTGTGTGAGATTTAGTGTGTGCACAAATTCACAAAATAATTTGACTCACTTGGGAATTTTTGGTTTTTGAAGACCAGAGTCCAATGTGTTGGTTCTACTAGAAAATTCTTGCAAAATTAAAATTTTCCATGCAAAAAGAAGGCCTTTTAGCCAGTGATGATTAGAAATTCCCTAATTAAGCCTAGGGAGGCATGCATGTGTGTTATGTGACCATGCATATGAATGCGTAAATCCATTAGGGAGTCAAATGTATGTGTCGGTGAGTGATTGCACATGAATCTATTAGAAATTATATCGTAGTATGTAAGACAGGGAAAATTGCTAGAAATGTTATTTGTGCATCATGTGTCTTCATGACAACATAATGGAAATCATTGGAGAACTTGTCTTATGGAAATCATGTGAATTTGTTTACACTAGAGATTCATTTTCCACTAGGGATTTGTCCTTTTGGATTGTGCTCAAGGGGAACTTGGAATTATATCATCGACCAGCCATACGGGTCTTACGGCGTGCCACACAGGATGACTTAATTGACTAGCCTTAAGGGACTTACGACGCGCCACATAGGATGACTTAATTGACTAGCCTCATTAGACTTATGGTGTGCCACGCGGGACATCTTAGATGACCTGTGCGTGACTATATGTTGAACAGATGAGTTCGTATTGAAAAGAGTTGAGAAAACTTACGTGGTGGTCAAGGGATTCCATTTGCGGCCAGTGATGATGCCTCTGCTTTAGCAGCGAGTTAGGACTATATTTCTTGGCTATTTGTCTAGCCATTGCCTGTGAGGTCTTCACTCATATTCTGTGATCGAGAGAGGCTTCTTTACTTAGTTCTTGCTATGTTTACCCTGGGGAGACAGTTTGGCTCATGCCTCTAGGGTCATTTTTCGAGCTTCTTTTAATGTGCTCTGCCTCTATTCATTCGTGGATATACTTCTTGTGGGGTTCACCTAGTTCATTCTTCTGGTTCTTACTGTTGGTTTTGCCTCAATCCATTCTAAACTTCTTTATGTTGTGTGCTTTGCTCTAGTTTTGTTCTTCTTGTTGTGTCTTGTTGGGGGCTTACCCTAGTTGCTTTTGATTGTTCCTCCTTATAGGCTCTCCTCTAATTTCTTCTTACTTTGGGGCTTATCCCAATTTATTCTTTTATGGCCTCTTATCTTTGGTCTTTCCTCGAGTTGTTCTGATTATGAATTTATTACCTTTTTTATCACGGGCTTTGCCCCAGTTTATTCTTCAACTATTTCTCATTTTGTAGCTTGCTCTGTACAAATTTTCGCTATGGGCTTTGCTCCAGTTTATTTTTTTATTTCTTATTACTATAGGCTTGCTCCAATTTGCTTTGAATTACCTTTTTTTATGGGCTTTGCCCCAATTTATTCTTCAATTGTTGCTTGTTTTAAGCCTGATCCCCAGTTATTCTGAAATGCTTCTTACGGCGAGCTTTGATCCCACTTTATCTTTTGAAGTTGATTATAGTGTGATGTATGCCTATTGTATTTCCTTTATTCATGTAATGAAATCTGAGAGCTAAGCCAGTTGCAAAAAGTGACACAACTCCAATTGGGGATGGCAAGGCTCTTGGTCGAATACGTAGTTGTAAGTATAAACAACACAAAAATATGCAATGTATATTCCATGTATGCATGTAATGCATTTATCTTTGCATATGATGCATTTTTTAGAGAGTTGGCGTGAAGCCTCCCATTGGTCGTGATCAAGGGGCATCATGAGGCGAGTGCGTTGGTCGAGTTGTCTGGCACCAATATATGATGATTGAAGAGACTAAGAAAACTAGTGATGAAGAACCAGAGGAGTCTTGTGATAGAAGAACATGGAGTTTAATGTTCCTTGAGTTGATCGTTACACTCTTCCCTTTCTTTTCTAATGTTGTAGGCTGAGTTTTTGGAATATCCTTGTAAAGAGATAATCCTTTTTATGTCATGATTGAAATTTTTGACATTAACACCTTTATAGCTGTTTATTACATCGCTCGAAGAATCTCAAAACTAAATTGGTAGCCAGCTAAAGCTGAAGTGTATCAGTCTATTTATTTAGTGTCGGTAATAGTGATTTACAGGTCTGGGAATAGTACCATCGGTCCGGGACTTGGTATTATTTCGGTCCGAAAAAATTACTACATGTGTCTAATATTTTGTTTAATATTTTTGGAACATGTTTGCATGATTTAGGTGGGTAGAAAATATTACATGAATTTTTTTGGTGAATTAAGGCATTAAATGAATATTATTTTCTAGTGTAGTATATTAAGGAATAATTGAGGAATTATTTTTCTGAAGTTAATTTAATTAATTGGTGGAGTTAAATAATATTTGGAAGAGGATTATTGATGAATATTCAGAGCCATTGGATGAGATTACTTAGGATTTGATCATAGCCATTCATTTGGCATAAAAGAGAGAAGAGAAGTTTGACTTGTCCACTTAAAGTTACCACCAACTAAGCAACATTTTCTCTTTTTTCTTCCTCTCCATTCTCCATGGCATTTTCATCTTCTTCCTCTTCCTCCATTTTCTTTCACTTTCCTACCTCTAAACTACCACTAAACCACCAATTAAACCATAGATTAGTGACTAAACCTTAGGAATCAAGTGAAAGAAGTTGGAATTGGTGATTAAAAGCAAAGGGAATTGAAGTTGTCATTGAAGCAATTAAGTTGTGATTTTTAAGTTTTGTGATTTTATAAGTAGAATTCAAGATTTAGGCATGAAATTGATGCATTAAATCATGCTCCATCTATCTTTTGTGTTAATTCTTGAATTTAATGAGAATTTCTTCTACTTTGAAGAAGTTGGAGAACCCTCATCCAAAGGGAAGGAGAAGGCTCAAGAGTGAAGCATTCTAAGCTTCTTAAACCTTATTCTAAAGCTTAGTGCATTACTAATTCATTTCCCCTTCCATTTTCTTCAAATTTCAATTCTTTGGTTTTGAATGATTCTTTAGAATTGTGTGAATTGTGTTGGGGAATTGAACATTTGATTGTTTTTATGTGATTTTTTGTAACAGTCTCATTTTTCAGTGTCATAAATAGCGATTACTGGTCAGTGAATAGTACCATCGGTCCGGGACTTGGTATTATTTCGGTCCGAAAAAATTACTATCAGTGTCTAATGTGTTATTTAATATTTTTGGAGCATGTTTGCATGATTTAGATGAGTAGAAAATATTTTATGAATATTTTTGGAGAATTGCGGCAACTTATGAATATTATTTTTAGTGTGGTACATTAAGGAATAAATGAAGGATTATTTTTGAGAAGTTAATTTAATTAATTTGTGGAGTTAAGTAGTATTTAGAAATGAATTATTTGAGGAACATTTAGAGCCATTGGATGAGATTACATAAGACTTGATCTTGGCCATTGATATAGCATAAAATGAGAGGTAAAGTTTGACTTTGCTACTTAAGTCACCAACACTTTCTCTCTCCTCCCATCTTCTTCTTCCACGCCATCTTCATCTTCATTCTCCTCCTCCATTTCTTTCATTTTCTTACCACAAATAACCACCAAAAAACCCAATTAAACCATAGAATTGAGATTAATCCTTAAGAAATAAGTAATAGAAGCTTGAATTTGGAGTTCCTAAGCTTTGGATTAGAAGTTGCCATTGAAGGAGGTGAGTTGTAATTTTTGGGTTTTGTAATTTATTAAGTAAAACTCTAGGATTAGCCATGAAATTAATGCATTAAGCCATGCTCCTTTCTTTTCTAGTGTTAATTTTTTAATTTAATGTTATCTTTTCCTACTTTGAAGAGATTGGTGAAGCCTCCACCAAAGGCAAAGAGAAGGCTAAGGATTAGTGTTCTCTAAGATTTTTCAAGCTCATTTGAGAGGTTAGTGCCATAATATTACACTTCCCCATTCATTTTCTCCAAGTTGTAAATTTTTAGGTTTTGAGTGAATTATGAGTTCTTTGTGATTTTGTTAGGAAATTGCTTAATTAATTGTTTCTACATGATTTCCTATGTTTTCTAAGCATGATTGAATGCTTGAAAGGGAAGTGAAACACCTCCTTCCCCTTCACTTATGCTTGGCCGAATATATGAGGATGAAGGGCACTATGTGTTCTTGAATTTTTAAGCTTGTTTTGGACTTAAATGAGCTTGTTAGTAAGTAAATTAATAATGGTTAGAATCATTTTTATGTATTTTAATGTTTAAGAGTTTGGCCAAAAATTAAAGAAGCTTTAAATGTGAAAAAATGGATTTTCAAGGTTAAATGTGTTTAGGTAAAGGTTTTGATGTTCTAAACAAATAATTTTAAGTTGAAAAATGGTATTTAGTGGAAGGAAATCTCCTTCCCTTCTTATGTCTTGAAGAGGCCGAACCCCCTCCATGGTGGTAAGATATGTTTTGTTTCTTCTAAACATGGGTTTTTAAGTATTTAAATTAGGAGTGAATGGGTGTTTATGAGGAATGATTTTGATTGGGACATAAGAAAGATTTAATAAAAACTTACAAGTTGTAAATTAAGAAATTTTGGTAATAATAAATGTTGAGCTATGGAATGATTAGCTAAGGAATTATTTTATAAAAATAAGAATATTTATTAAGAAATAAATTTATTTTGGGCTCCTATGTACCTTGGTTGAAACGTGATATGATATGATTCATTTATGTAAGAAGAGCATGCTCGGCTTTAATGCCTTTATGATATGATATGAGCTATGACCATATGCTAGGCTCTGGATGCCTTATGTTTAAGTGGATGCGCTTATTACGTATAAGTAAGCTTAAATGTCTTTATCTTATGGTTGGCGACCTAAAGCCAAATACGTTATGATATGGAATCTAATCTATTATTGTTTCTTCTAGTATGTTGAGCCCCAAGATAAATGAAATTAATCACGCATATGTTTTAAATGCTAAAAGAAATACATTTGTTATGTTTTAATTAAAGGTAAACAAATAAATTTAAAATGAACACTATATATATATTTATATGTATGATTTTGTTAGTTTATGGTTAAATTTGCATATGACTTATGTTTTAAGTAATTTTAATATAATGGACATTTCATTATTATTTCTAAGTGTCTTACAAGAAATATGTTCAAGTATTTCTTTCCTATTAGCACCACTGAGTTATATACTCAGCGCATTGATTTCTGTCATGCACAGGTTTAGAGCAGAGGGTTCTACTTGAAGACCCAAGGTTTAGCATCGGAGGAGAAATATCACTTTTTGGGTAGGACATGTATTATGGCATAGTTTTGGCATGTAAATATAAACAATGTAAATGATTAAGGTTGTATATATTTTAAGCTTGTAATATATTAAGAGTTGTAATTAATTAAGTAATAATATCTTACTATATTTTTGGTGTATAAGTATAGAAAATTAATCCGCTGTATGATTGTATTAATGTCACGATAGAACCTAAGAGAATTGATGGCTGATTAGAAGTGCTTGTAATTTGTTATCGTGTTTTGGAGTTATGGGAGTTTGGAGGAATAATTGGGAGTGTTTATGTTTTCTTTGTGTGGCAAGTGAATTTTTAGGGGAAACTCTTGCGATTTTTCATAGGAATTTCCTTAAATATTACTTTTAAATTTTAATTACTTGTCTCCTTATGGAAACCTAGATACTTTCAATATGTGATCTAGAGTTATTAAGTATGATAAGACGGTGCTCCGGCACTGAATGTGGCATTCATCGTTTGGTCCTGTGAGATTAGGCAGTTTACAACACGACCAGGGTAATAAGCCACCATTCATAGTCAGTCCACACAAGGACACATAGAGCATGTACGAAGAAACTGTGACTCACTCTATGTACAACTAGGGGCAAGTCCATCTCATGCCTTCAGAGGAAAGATCTTAAAAGATTGTGGTCTAGTCTTCAAGAGTATCACCAGTCAAATGATGATGGCACTTGACATAGATTTACAGCCTATAGTCAAACATCAGATGGTTTGATGGTGGGTCCATAACTTGAAGCTTCTCATAAGTCCACAACTACATATGCATTATAAAAAGGGAAAATGAAAATAAAAACAGAAATAGGAGAAAAGAAGCTCATTAATTCAAAAACCCGTAAAGGGCGGCTTAAGTAAAAGTTAGAGGAAAAAAAGGAACAAAAAAGAAAAAGAAAAAAGAAAAGAAAATGAGAAAAAAAAGAAAAAGAAGAAAAAAAAAGAAAGCGAAAATGAAAGTGCATTTACCTGCAGTATAAGCGGACTCCCCAATGGACCAAGTACCAATCTAGAGTCTTGTGCGTGCTCTCCTGGCCAAGTGAATGTCTTGGCAAGAATAAGTGGAAACGGTGTGGGTCACCTAGCCATCTGCTCGACTATGGACACCAGCTAAAGGCTTCCATGGCCATCAAGTGGCCACAGGGGCACGACATCAACTAAAATCATAAGATGGAATCTCGTAAGCTGAGAAACCAAGTACGGCCAGGACCATCACAGTAGGGTCAACATTTAGCCTAGGCATTGAAGGACTCTCTTCAGTCACGGGTATCCTCTCTGAAATGATGCTAAATTCCTCAAATAATGGAAAAATCTCAAAGTTGTTATGATGAAATAAGCTATCTAAATGGTCCAAATGATTAATTAACCATTGCAACAGTCCGGGTTGGACCAGATTATTTTGATAGTAGCTTAGCTCGATGAGTTCAAAACGCAAAAGCACATCCCAGTCTTCTAGGTGAAACTGCGAAATAATGCCTTGAGTGCAGGAGCCAAGGACCGATTCATGAAGAATGGTGAAGAAATGAAAATTTTGGGGAAATTTTTAAGTGAAGCTTCATTTAGAAAGAGAGAAATAAGCTTTTAAAGCATGTATGGATGTTAGAAGCTTTTATAGTAAGGAATAAAAGGACAAGCTTGACAGTTGGCTACCACTGTAGTACTAGTGGTGCATGCCACTACGTGTGGCACAAGCCACAGATAAAGTGTTACATGCCACTAGGTAGCAAACAATTGGAATGTTCACTATTTTGTTGCATTTCGACTCTCAAACTCGACAAAACAATGCAAACATCAGTTATAAAGCAAAAACACAACATCATAACTCAAAACTTGTAAAGAAATTTACTTTTGGCCTTCATATTAAGAAAATATCCTTTTTTTTTACAAAGATCATTTCCCCAAACTGGGTCCTAAGTACAAAGAAGAAAGTAGAATAAAAAAAAAACAATGGACAGGGGCAACCAACTCAAGATGCATAGGAAGCTGTCTCCTTTGAATTTTCACTGCCATACTCCTCAGTCTCTTTAATGATATTTGGTCTGTGTCTAACTCTACGACTTGCTCCCCTGCCACGTTGAAATTCTTGGCCCCGACTCATAAGAGGTTCCATGCTAGCTTTTTGCATACATTCATAAATCATTAGTAACTGCATAGCATGGATACATGGCATACCCATTGCATATTTTTCTCTATGTTGTTATTTTTAGAGTCCTCAACTTATCATCAGATGTAATCGATCATCCTCTAAAAGAAAGATTGATGATGGCGACAAAGTCCACTGGAGTGATTGTCATCTCACCAAAGGACAGATGAAAGGTATGAGTGGTGTCCATCCACCGCTCCATAAGCGCCAAGATTTTGAAGGGAAGGATTTGCATCTACACTCGTGGTAGAGTGTTGATGAATTGACTAAAGCCTGCCTCCCGAACATCGTTTTAGACTTGGACAGGCAGCGGATCGTACCACTCACCAACTGCATAGGTGTTATAGCTAGATTTTTCATGCTTTGCGCTCTTCTATAATAAATAAACCAGTGTAAGTATGTTAATAAAGAGTGCAAGGCATAAATTATATGTTTTGGTATAGGACATTGAGGAAAAATAATAAAAAAACACGTGTTCCATAGTCAATGTGGTGCAAGCCATTGAATAGTGGCGCAAGGCACTACTCAAGTGGCGTGCACCACTACTACTATGGAGCACGCCATAGTGCAGCAGACCAGCCAAACAACCAACTAAATGGAGCACGCCATAACTATTGTGGCAAACGCCACAACCCAAAAATCACCCGAACTATAAATTTTTACATATTTTTTTATTTCTAACCTAGCATTTGGATGTTTATGGTGTTTATAATGCAAAGAAAATAAGAAAAAAAAAGTTTTGAATTACCTCGAACGTGCCCCAACAAAGGTGGTCGGGTAAATCATGTCGCAGGCTAATAGAAGTCCCTATGTCAGGGATAAACTTACTCCATACTATGGCTCATAGGTCGAGTCATAGGATCGATCACCGTGTCTCCAAGAAGCTAATCAGCGACATTCTTGGTAACCATGAGTTTGGATTGAGAGAAAGAAGATTAAGAGGGTTTTAAAGAGAAACTTTTGAAAGTTAGGTTGAAAGTGAGAAATGAATCTAACTTTCACCCTTTTATAAAGTTAAGTGGGCCTATGGGCCCGACTTTAGCCTTCATGCCCAGAATAACTCAATGGCCTGCTTGCTACAACCAGCTTTCATGCTTAGCCGGCAACCCGCCACCTAAGCAGGGGCAACACACTGCTTGCCATAGGTAATTTCCCCCTAATAGGTAAGTTTCCTTATTTTGTATGCCATGGCTTGGTTTTTAATAAATTCACAGAAACTCACAAAAAAAAGCACAAAACACATGAATTCACTCAAACTCATGTAGAGCCATGTAAAATCAATTTTATGCAAACTCATGCTTCACACGTACACATTGTTCCGGGCCTAATCACAAAACTTTTAATTTTAATCTCCAGCCGAAGGCTTGTTTTCCTAGTAGCAAAATTGCTTTTTACAGGTACCTCCCAAAGTGAAGCATTTTAGAAAATTCCTCCATAAGGCACCCATCCAAAGGACAATCTCCCTAAGTGGAGCATTTCAGAAAAGTCCTCCAGAAGGCACCTAAAGTCCTCCAAAAGGCACTTGTCCAAAGGATAACCTTCCAAAGCGGAGCATTTTAGAAAAGTCCTCGAGAAGGCACCTAAATTCATTCAGATGGCACCCATCCAAAGGATGACGACCTCCCAAAGTGGAGCATTTCATAAAAGTCCTCTAGAAAGCACCTAAAGTCCTCTAAAAGGCACTCGTCCAAAGGACAACCTTCCAAAGTGGAGCACTTCAAAAAAGTCCTCCAAAAGGTGCTTAAAGTCCTCTAGAAGGCACCTAAAGTCCTCCAAAAGGCACCCGTCCAAAGGACAAGCTACTAAAATGGAGCATTTCAAGTCAAGTCGTCCTAGGTGGTGCACCTAAGCCCTACAAAGAAGGCATGCACCCATTGAAGTTGCCGACAATCACCATGGAGCAACTCATCTGCATTTCATGTGCTCAGTGATAACCTCCCCAAGCGGAGCATTTTAGAACCAAGTCGTCCCAGGTGGCACACCGAAGACCTTTAAAGAACGCACACACCCATTAAAGTCGCCGACAATCACCATGCCACAATTCATCTGCATTCCATGTCCTTAGTGACAAACCTCCCAAGGTAGAGCATTTCAATTAAAACTTCGCAAATGGCATCTCACATTAGTAAAGCCGCCTAAATGGTGCACTTCATCCATCTAAGCCATTTAAAGAATGTAAATCCTGTCGAAAGGACACCCGCCCTGTCTCAACGGACACGATAGCTCAGCAACTACTGACTAAGTATTTCTTACATGCGCATCTACTTTACACTTTGATTACATCTTGCTCAAAAAGCAAAATGTCATCAAAGGAGGGGCAAACTATAAATGCTCAAATTTTACCCCTAATGGATCAGTAATGATAAACCATTTTTAACATAAGTTTGGATCGAGATTCTCGATCGTTTCCATTTTTTGGCCAATGGTCTGTGGCTAAGATAATACTCGTGTTTAACCATTTTTATTTTTTTGGATGATTGGGCGTTTCACGACAAAATTGGACATAGGAAACGCTTCAGGTTTGCCTGGTACACTTCCCGTTGTACCATCTTGTTTTGAGTCCCACTCGATCCAATTCTATAAAATGGGCTCAGGCTGATTTTAGGGCCCACTATTGACATTTTGTCGTATAAGCCTTAAAATAAGGCAACACATTCGCATTTGCCTATAAATAAAGGCATTAGGAATTGTGTAAGGGGGACTTTTCATGAAATCTTAAGGAAACTCTACCATTTTTAAAACTCTACCATTTTTAAAACTCAACCAAGAATCAAAGTAAAACTTGTGTTTTCACTTTGATCTATGTTGTTATATAGCCATTATTGATTGGAAAACCTTAAGCACTGATTGAAAAGTCCATAAACACGTTCATTTAATCTCAAACTCAGATTTTGGATCAAAAACTCAACTTTTAGGTTTCTTTCATCCATTCTTACACAAAACTATGGAAATCTTCTAAAAAGGTAGTTTTTGAGAGCTATTAATCTCTTTCTCCATCTTTTTTCTTTTTATTTTGGTGATAAATCACCATTTTTGAGTCAGGTTGTGAGGGAAACCTAAGATCAACTAAAAAGAGGGGTATGCGCTAAAGTGGTGTGCTGAAAACCACAGTGGTGCAAACCCCCCTCGATAAGGGAAATTCCTAGCGCCATTGCATGTGGCACACACCACACCCAAGTGGTAGACATCGCTTCTCTTGTGGCATCAAGGACTTCATTTTAGAGGTCTAGATTGATAAATAACAATAAAATGGACTTGATTCAAAGATCAAGTGGCAAAGCTCCTGTCTCTATTGATTTGGAAAGCGTTTTTGTCCACAAATGGATTGTTTAAACATCAATAAATAAGATTTTGGGTAGTGATGGATGTATTGTTCATCATACATGATGAACATCAAGATCTTGAACTCTAATCTTGTCTTAACCTTTAAATTTATTACATTTAAGATTCTGTCTTTATTTTTATGCACTCTTTACTTTTAGTCCTTTAAATTATTGCACTTTTATTCATTGTGTTGTGATTATTGTTGTACTAACCCATTAAACATTAACCAATGAACTTGACATGCATCATTTTCTCATTTATTGTATGATTGTATGAATTTTTGGATGGATTATATTCTGTGAATACCATTTGTATACTCTTTGTATGTTTGATGAATGATATCTTTATTGCTTTGGTTTTATTTTGTATTGGGCAAATGTAACAGACCTTAATGGGTCACATTTGTTCCTTAAATGTAATAATTAATTTGAAAATTTTAATGGGGTTTGGGTAGAATGTATTTCAGAAGATTGGTTGTAATCTTTTTTCTTTTCCCTCTTTCTTATGGATGCTTTAATTTCATGTCTAATGTATGAGATTGTTTTCATGTTTGACATTCTTTTAAAATTGCATTAAAACCATTTTTCTCCTCAATTATAGTTAATATTATTATTAAATCATTGTGATTTAATGGACAACGAGGAAATGGGTTTAATCAAGCAATTTGAGTGTCTAATACCTTCACAATATTATACCTAACTTCTTTGGAATCTACTAATTCGAGAATTTTTCCTAAAGAGGGTGGAGACTCCTCAAATAAAAAACTCTTAGTGAAGTAAGAGAACCTTTTTTTGAGAATTAATGAATGAGTTTAATAAAAGAAAACCATTTTACTAAATAAAATTAATCAAGCCTATTCCAATTTTTTCTCTTAGTGAAAATATAGTGTCCTCCCTAGGGATGGTAATTTAATTAATTTTAATATAAATATACAAATATTTATTGATAAATGTAGAATTTTTTGTTTTCAATATATTGAGTGGTATATTATGATTTATTGATAAATTTATTATTGAAGCAGAATACTGGTAAAGGGTTATATAAAGGAATAAATTTGGACAAATTGACTAAGGAAAAAATGAGAAGTTAATTGTTTTCATACCTCTCGAAAATTATATTCGTCCAGTTGGTGAGTGTGAAAGAAAATTAGCATCTTGATTACGATATTGTGTTAGATCATGTGCATCACCTATAAAATCATGGACTGGTATTGAACGTCAGTATGGTACTCATTTATTTGGAATGGTCCAGGTACATAAAAAACTAAAATTTGTAATCTTACCAACCCATATTTTTTTTAATTTCATATTATATTTCTCTTGTTATTATTTAGCATTTTATTTTGTATTTTAACTTAATAGATTGTATCTTAATTATATAATTATGTTTTTGTATATTAGGATTATTTCGATGCAAATCTGGAAAGTCCAGAAAAAAGAAATTGCATGAAATGCAAGAAAAGATTAAACATGACTCACCAGAATTGAAGAAAGCCAAGTTTGAAACATATTGCTTCAGTCAAATGAGAGTTTTATACCATAAGAGGAAACACAGTTTACATCATAATTACAGAGATGAAATGCCCATGAATTTTAATTTCAAAAAATATTCATTTAAAATTTAATTCTAAAATTTTAGCCAATAAATTTAAGTCACGTAAAATTTAATCAGACTCGTAAATCCATTTAGTTTGTCAAAAATCGATTGAAAATCGAGTCAATTTATTGAATTGAACCAAATCGATTCGAATCGAATCGAACTCTAGTAGCACCTTTTTTTCTTTCGTTTCTTTCTTTCTACTCTCTCCAGCAGAAACACTTCCTCTTCTTCGTCATTTTCTTTATTTTTTTCTCTCTCTCTCCCTCCTCACCGCCTCACTCTCTCTCTCTCTCTCTCTCTCTCTCCCTATGTTGCACCGCCAGCCGCAGCAGCTCTTCCACAGTCTGTGTTGCCGCCGCCTCAAGTCCAGTTGATCCTTCACCATCGCGCCATCTCGCGCTGGCCAACATCAGCATAGCTGTTCCTTCCTCCTCCATCATTCACGCCGCTTCAGGCCTTCAGCGGCTCCTCCATGCGACGGCAACAGGACCCAATCATCGTTCCTCCTCTGAGCAGCCTGCTCCAGCGAGCTTTAGCAGTTGTGACCCGATCTTAGCCGCCAATCTTGTGATTCAAGCTCTGATCCATAAATTTTGGGACTAATTTGTTTGATTAAGGATATTGAAATATCCCTAGAAAATTTTCAATTAGTTCCTTGAATTTTAATTTTGTGAAGAAATTAGTTGATTGCGATTGATTTATTGATTGTGGTTTTGAGATATTTGATGTGGTAATTATATACATTGAAGGATCTAAATTTATTGAAGTTAGTTATAGGACTTAATAAAATAAGTTGAAGCATTTTGATTAACTAAGGATTAGTTATGGTTAGTGTCAAATAAATTAATTATGGGCATTGATAAAATAAATTGGTTGTAGGATTTTAATTATGGATATTAGCAAATATTAGTTGATTGAGGATTGGATTAAAGGTATATTATGGACTAAAAATAAATTAATAGCAGAATTTATTAATAAGAAAATTAAAGGATTTAATTAGTAGAATATATTAAGTGTGGATTTTATTAATAAGTTTACTGGCCCTAGAATAATAAAAAAATAAATATATGTTAATGGACTCTGTTATTGAGGTTCACATATGTAAAAATATTATCAGTGGATAATTGGTAAATTTGAATTAAATGAGAATGAATTACTTTCGGAATGAAATTATATTTTTAAGATTGGTTAGAATTAAGGATTTTGTTATTAAATATAGGTATATTCTTATAGTTATTAAGGACTAATCGAGGTAAATAAAATAAATGGCTATTGAATGTTTGGGGACTGCGACTGAATTGAGTAAGAAAAAGGTTGTGGTGAGATAATTATATTTATTTGAAATAAGGATATTATTAGTTATATTATATTTGGTAGAAAATTTAGATTATTTTAAAGATTGGGACGAGAAATTGAATTGATTGATATTTAGCAGCTAAGTAACGATGAATTTAGATTAGACTTAGCTGAGAGGATCGAACTTGATTTGCTAGATTAATTCTTTATTTATTATTTCAAGTTGAATAGTTATGTGATGAGTTCTTTATATTTTTAGATTCCTGGATCGTCTGGGCTCGTCCACTGCCTCTCCAGACCAAAGTCGGAACTAGAATTTGAATGTCCTATAATCACTGTGAGTAATAATAAATGGTGCATGACATGCATTTTCATGTCATCTTAACCTAATTGGTATATCATTACGGTCATATATATTTACATGAAATCATCATATTTTTATATCAAATTATATTATGCTATTATTTAATGATCGTACCATTTTATTTTATTATACACATGTTAGTTATTGATACGCACATTAATTATTGATTTGATGCTTAGCAATTGGATGAATTATTGATTAAATGTGCTGTGACATGGATTGCTTGTTTGAGTGGAATTAGAATGAAGTGGATCACTATGGGTTTGTGAGAACGATTTTTGGTACCGTCAGCCAAGTATGGGAGATTAGTGCCCCCATGTGCATCTGATTATATATATTGATATGATATGTATAACCATAGGGTGACCTCCTGATGGTACGAAAAAGAAAAGAGAGAATGGAAAAACAATGAGAGGGCTGGTCGAGCAAGAAATGGACCGGTTAGCCAAGTATGGGGGATTAGCTCCCTAATGCACACGTATGAGAGATGAGCCATGTGAGAGGATGGCTCATGGGATTTCGATGACGCCATATACTAATTTCCACATGAATGATTATTTGAAGATGAATTAATTATGGATGTTGATACTGTGACATATGTATGACTGACAGTGTGATTAGTTCTATGGTCAGAGATGCATCCTGCTTGATTGTCTGGTCATGCATTATTTATTATTATTCACTGTGTTTGGTGAAACTCACCCCTCCTTCCATAAACTTTTTTGGGAACTAGAAGTATCGCTGGTTCATAAAGACTCTGCTTCCTTCTCCGCAAAGATAGAGTATTTAATACTAGCTTTGAAAATGTTAGCGTATGAATTATCTAAGATGTTGAAATATTCTGAATATTTTAGTTTAGTTCCGTAGTCAGGACAGTAAATCAATATTTGGATATATAAAAATTATTATATACAGATGAATAACCTGTGGAGTATTTTTCAGAAATTTGGAGAAACTATGATAGGGAAAGTTTGACCATATTATGACCAATGTATTTTGTATAAATTGTATTTTGATTTAAAGAGTATAAGCTCAAGCTATGAACCAAATGTGAAATTGAAGCTGGACCAAGAATGTTACCGACTGATTTTCAGACTATGTCATAATATGGGCTTATTGTTTCCAAGGTCAAAGATTAATAAAGATAGACTTTTGAAAGATTCAAACTTACTACAGGCCTCGGGGGCCTTAAGCTTACCCAGGTCCTAGTGCCGGTCCGGCCCACGGTTTGGGTTGTGACAAGAGAGTACTCAACTAATGAGAATGTATGCATTGTGTTCCAAAAGGCTTAACACCAGATGCTTGGGAGAAAATGTTATGTACATGCCTTGTTTAGTTAGAAAAAGCTAGCCTAATCTTTCTAATTGATTTAAGCTCTAATCCGCTCTCGGGAGCTAGTGCTTGCTATCTAAGAATTGATCCATGGTATTTGCTTCAAATAATTATAAGGTAAAAACACAAATTTTCAATTCGATTTTATCTAATTGTACCATTGAATTCCTTCACATGTTTTATAAATGACTATCTTTGTAGGACTCAAGAGTAACAAATGTGAAAAGTTGTACACATAAAAAAGATTATAGCATCCACTGGTCCAAAACCATTTGTTCAAGTGGAGTATGATTTGGTAATGATCTAAGCTTTATTCTTTTTTTACCGTTTTAAGTGACATCGAATTATAATGTTATTCTATTTTTATAGGTGGATGAAAATGATGGACAACCACAATTATTGATAGATCTTTGGATGCATATACTTGCGTTTACAAAAATGACATGGTATTGAAGCAATGCATATTCATGTATGTATAATTCTTGAAAATAATGAAATAAATGTTTGCTTAGATTTCGAGGAATTTAACTTTGATTTCATAAAAAATGTAGGGTGAGATAGAATGAGTTGAGAATCAATTTATTATTGAGAATGCTCATGATAAGATGAGATACTGCAATAGGTTTTTTAGAAAAGATCAAGCTATGCTCGTGGTAAGGGATCAAGATACATAGCAAGTACTAAAGGGATGGTTTCCAATTCAAGAAGAGAAGATATTGAGGAGATGACATATCTGAAAGCTAAGTTGGCAAATCAAGCACGCTTAAATGAAGCCCGACAAATTCTCAACTTATGAATGCCCGTGCTTAATGATTGTTTGCATAAGTAATCACAAAATTAAATATGTCATTTCTTATCCATGTGTTTTATGTTGAAAAGCATGAATTTACTTTCATAAAATACGTCTTTTTTTATTTTTTGCAAGCTGCTAAGGGTGGTGGACATAATTAGATATATAGAGCTCAATTGCAATTATTGTTTAGACATACTTGCTTTATAATTTAATAATCCTTTGTTTTCTTACTTTAGAGAAATTTTTCTTTTTAGGTGTAGTGTTCATATAGAGAAATATGTTAGTAATAGAAAGCTTGGGGGAGTATGCAAGAATGCAAAGTCTAAAATATCCTTGATTTGCCTTTGTCTTCTCCATTTAATATGGCACAAATAAAGATAATATTTGTAGATAGAAATGTTGATGGCAATTAATAAAGTTAGCTTTTTAAGGCATGATTAGATACTATAACAATTTGTGTTTTGTTTTATTTGAGAACGATTAAGAATATCTAGGCATGATAATGAGTGTGGATTTCCAACCTTAAGAAATTATGACACAACTTTATAAGGTTGTGCCATATTTATTGCCAAAGAATTATTTTTTTATAGAAGAACAATTCATGCACAATTGATTACATTTTCAACCTTATTAATTTGAAATTGTGGAAGAAACATTATGTGCTAGGCATTTTATTTATCTGTTCAAATAGAGCAAAGTACTACAAAAGTGTATTAGTGAGGCAAATTTCTCAAAAAAATGCTCACTAGTTTATCAAAATTTTCATAATGAAATAAACAAAGTTATTGATTGTTTTCTATAAAATGAATTTGTGCACCTTTTTTAAATTTTGAAGGAAAATGTGTTTAATTGTTACAGATATGGGCACAAATTGAAAAGGCGTGCACCATATGTACTTCAAGGATAATTAAGGGAAGAAATGAAAAAAGGGACTGATTTTATGCTTCAAAATCTATGCCCGAATTGATTGCATTTGATTGAGATATAATAATCGCTCTCTTTATTTTTTTTTTTTTGTGCACACATGAGGTGGATGTGCCCAGTTCAGCAGCCAGAGATCGAATTGTCATTCTACATTATTAAAAGGATTTGCTTTATTCTCTCTGATGTTATTTCAACACATTTTCTACCTCTACTCCAAGGAAATTTCATGTCATTCGTGTTCTTCCCTAGAAACAGTCTTGCATTTTGCCAAAATTTCTAGATTGTCTTCACATAGATGTTAAAAGTGTATGCTGCTTTTTCATGAATTCTTGCATTAGGTGCTCTTCTTTCATCTCAGCTAACAACATTGTGCTTAAAGATAATTTAATGTCATCAATATATTTTTCCTTTTATTTCCTCTTTTGTTGTTATTAGAAAAAACATTTTCGGTTTGAATCGAGTACAGATCAATTTCAACACATTCTTCTTATGGTGTGAAGTTAAAGTGTCGAAATACGTGAGTTGTGGCCATTTCTACAACAATAATGTTTGAAATAGAAGGACTTTCATTTAGAGTAATTAGTTCTGATGGGTTCATGATTGATAGGGAAAGGTTTATATGTAAACTAGTGTATAATTTAGTAAAGAAGAGATTTTCTGGTAAAAAGCAACACATTCCTTCCATATTTATATGTAGCCAATTTTGCGAAAATTTAAGAGACCATCACATTACTCAAAAAATTGGCACAAAAAATTTCTTAAAATTGCCTCCATACGTACTAAAACAACCACCAATTTCACGTGCAAAGAGAAAATTAAAATTTTCAAACTAAAAAATTTTTGCTACAGTTTAAATTTTAGCATTAAATTTCCCTACTATGATGGCTTCCCTCCAATAGTTTTACCAAGAATAATAGTAATTAATGCCAATTGAATGAATAAAAATGCCAGTTGGTTTCTAATGCCAATAAAATGTATGTAATGCAAATTAAAGGCATTTCGGGCATATTTTGAGGCCATTATTTCAATTAAACTATTTTATTAATCTGCTGAATTTTTCTGTTTTTTCTAAAGTAAGAGAATAGAGGGAGTATTTTCGACTTATAGACTTAGACTTTATTTTTTTAATATCAATCATGTTGAAACACCATTATTTTTTTGTATTTTATATTATAAGTTATTGTAGACATGAATTTGGTTTGTTAATGAATGGATTTTCTTATGATTTTTTTTATTCAATAGATGATTGATGTAAATTAACTATCGATAGTTTTATTATACTTGACAAATTATAATATATTTTTTATAACATATTGATAAAAATGAAAAAGGAGCAAGAACATATAGTATCTCGAATTCGGCCACCATAAATAATATTACATTTAATACGGATATGATAATTGCGCCAATAACAAAGGACAAATTACAACCCGAATTGTAGACACAAATATCATCAACAGAAATTGGGATAATAGTTATGTTAGTTATATGCCTATAGCCAATTTGATTGGTTATATTTTGAGATATAATATTTCATGTAATAAATATTTGATTATTAATAAAAAATATTTTTTATCTTTTATATTCTATCGATTGAATCTTGGTAAAAGATAAAGTCCATGAAACAATATTGCTTTGCAAAAAAAATTATAATGTGGTTATAATTATGAGTTTTATATTTGCATTAAAGCAATGTCTAAATATTCTTGGTCGATGTTCTCCTCATTATTGGACGATATTTAGAGCTATTGAGACTGGTACATATTAAGTTCTTTTCTTAGGGAAGCAGTTGTTCTCATAAGTTGAGATATGTGTGATATCTAAAACTAATATGTAGGTGCCTGTTATTTAAACAAGTCCACTGAATTGTCCTACATGAGAATTTCATATGGAGAGTTACCTGTGTTTATGGAATACTCAAGTGATGGTTGTGTAAGTGATCCTTTGACTTGAGATTACTAAGCCGTCTTATATAGGGATGACTATATTTTGATTCTTTGTTCACATTATTCATTATATGAATAATAAGCAACGAGTAATTGGACATAATAGGAACTGTATGGAGATACTTGTGTAATCAAGAGAGGATTCATCACCCTAGGTAAATTAGGAAAAATGTTCTAATTATTCTCTACTAGTATTGATTAAGAAATCCATGCGCAAGATGGAATGAAATTAGCAAATGAGATTTGGAATTTCATTCAACCGATCAATAGCTAAGGTTAAGAGAACTAACATGATTTAGTAAAGCAGACACACTCCACGCCTAATTACTAAATCGAAACATTAATGATGAAGGGATATTAATTACACTAGTAAATCATGCACTGAAAGGTTTAGTCAAACCACTTTGACTTTCCAGATATTTGGGTAGTCTTTACATGTTACTAGACAATGTACTTGACCTTCAAATATTAATTAGTTAATATTTATCGCCAATATATTTGCAACCTAGAAGGTCACACACATAAGAATGGATATGAGAAAGTGAAAACGAGAAATCGAATCAAGTATGACTTGATTACAAATAAGTTTTGTGGAGTTAAGGATAAAATTGTAATTTATATTTGATTATAATTTTATCTAGATTATTAAGTATTGATTTAATTATTTATGTCTAAAATTTATTAAGATAAATTTTAGATTAAATAAATCTAATATTTCAATTATGATTTATTTATTTAAATAGTTAAATAAATAAATATAATTGATTAAATTGAAAATCCTAATAACATATGTATTACGATTTACTTATTTAAATTGTTTAAATAAATAAATCGGCACATATATATTTAGTTATAATTTATTTATTTAAAAAATATTTAAATAAATAATTATAATTAATTTATTTGTGACCCAGGGTTTTTCTATATAAGGTTTAAGAAACAGTATAGACTGTATGTGTCTTGAACCTGAGAACAAGAGTTGTTGCTCATCGCCACAAAACAAAATAGAGAATCTACGATAGCTAGCATTATCGTACATTCTCATCTCTCAATCCTCTAAAAGTAGTTTTAGAGTTTTTCAATTATCCATTCGTGTGGATACTGCTAGAGGCCGGACGTTTGGACGATTTGTGGTTTGCGATAACTTAGCCCTGTAGATCGAAGTTTCAAAGAATCTGCGAAAGAGATATTCTTCTTAACTAATTTTATTGCCTTATTCGTTTAAACAGATCCCTGTTGGTATAATTAATTTATTTTAATTAATATTATTCTGCTGTGCATATTTGATATTGAAACCCAACAAGTTATACCAATAGTAAGGATAATTTACGTCTTAAATACTAAGAACAAATATTGTCATCAACTTTGAGGTCGACGGACATCTCATGTAGAGGTACAACTTATGTCTCGTATACTAAGGGCAATTATTATCATTAAATTTAGAGATGATGGACATCTCAGCTAGGGTTTAACTTATGACTCGTATATTAAGGACAAGTATTGTCATAAATTTTGGGGATGACGAACGTCTCATATAAAGGTACAACTTACGTCTCATATGCTAAGGATAATTATTGTCATCAAATTTGGGGACGATGGATGTCCCATGTAAGGAATACAATTTAGTTTTCGTATACTAAGGAAAATTATTATCATGGGGACGACTGACATCCCGTATAAGAGAGATAAATATTGTCCATAGTTTTGATATAATTTTCATACTCTGTATGTGAAATTTCAACTCTGCAAATCAGTCTTAAGAGGGCAGGTAAAGCAAAAATCCAGTAGCTTCTAGGAGGCAAACTAGCTATGGGTAGTGGAATGTGGCACACAAGAATGAGTCGGATTATATATTGAAAAATGAAAACTAATCATCAAAAGCTCCTTCTAGTGGAATGGTTTAGAGACTTAAAAGAACTCTAAGGTTAAGCGTGCTCGCTTAAGGGAAATCCTAGGATAGATTGTTAGTTATATGCCCTATAGCCAATTTGATTAGTTATATTTTGGATATAATATTTTATGTAATAAATATTTTATATTAATAAGACATTTATTTATCTTTTATATTCTATTGGTTGAATCTTGGTAAAAGATAATTCCATGGTCGATGTTTAATAAGACAATATTATTTTGCAAAATAAATTATAATGTGCTTATAATTATGAATTTTCTATTTGCATTAAAACAATGTCTCTAAATACTCCTGGTCGATGTTTTCCTCATTACTAGATAATGATTAGAGTTGTTAAGACTGGTACATATTATGTTCTTTCCTTAGAGAAGCAGTTGTTCTCATAAGCTGAGATATATGTGATATCTAGAACTAATATGTTAGTGCTGTTATATAAACAAGTCCACTAAATTGATCTGCATGAGAATTTCATATGGAGAGTTACTTGTGTCTATGGAATACTAAGTGATGGTTATGTAAGTGATACTTTGACTTGCGATTATTAAACTATCTTATATAGGGATGATTATGTTTTGATTCTTCATTCACATTATTCATTATATGAATAATAAGTAATGATTAATTGGACAAAGTAGGAATTGTATGGAGATACTTGTGTAATTAAGAGGGGATTCATCACCCTAGGTAAATTAGGAAAAATGTTCCCGTTGTTCTCTTCTAGTATTGATTAAGAAATCCTTGCGCAACGTAGAATGAAATTAGCAAATTAGATTTAAAATTTCATTCAACTGATCAATGGCTGAGATTGAGAAAACTAATATTATTTAGTAATTCCATTATCTCTGATAGAGACCCGAGATTTACTTCGAGATTCTAGAAGAAGCTACATGAGGCTCTGGTACTAGACTGCATTTTAGCACAGCCTTCCATCTACAGACAGATGATCAGTCAGAGCGGGTGATTCAAATCCTTGAGGACATGTTGAGGGCTTATGTGATAGAGTTTGAGGGCAGTTGGGAGAAGTATATTCGGCTTGTTGAGTTTGCTTAAAATAACAGTTATCAGTCAAGTATACAAATGGCTCCATTCGAGGCTTTGTATGGTAGGAGGTGTAGGACACCTCCACATTAGACGGAGCTCAGTGAAGGTAAGATAGTGGGTCCCGATTTGATCTGAGATACAAAGGATAAGGTTAGAGTCATAAGGAAAAGGTTGAAAGGCTTCAGATCATCAGAAGTCATATGTTGATCTTAAGAGGAAGGATATTGAGTATTCAGTGGGTGATAGAGTGTTCTTAAAGGTTTCTCCATGGAAGAAAGTTGGAGATTTGGTAAGAAGGGTAAGCTTAGTCCTAAGTTTATAGGTCCATACGAGATCTTAGAGCGTGTGGGACCATTAGCCAATAGACTAGCTCTACCACCAGAGTTGGATCAGATACATAATGTCTTTCATGCATCCATGTTACGGAGATACAGATCAGACCCTTCGCATGTTATTTCGGCCGAGTCTATCACCATCGAGCCGGATCTGACATATGAGGAAGAGCCCATAAGGATACTTGCTAGAGAGGTTAAGGAATAGAGGAATAAGAGAATACCTCTAGCGAAGGTCCTATGGAGGAATCATAAGACAGAGGAAGCTATGTAGGAAAGGGAAGATCATATGAGACAGCAGCACCCTCATCTATTTATATCAAGTGAAATTCGAGAACGAATTTATTTTAAGGGGGAGAGAACTATGATAGTCCAATTTTTAGTGTCATTTTTCAGTGTCGATAATAGTGATTTACCGGTCTGTGAATAGTACCATCGGTCCGGGACTTGGTATTATTTCAGTCCGAAAAAATTACTATGCATGTCTAATATTTTATTTAGTATTTTTGAAGCATGTTTGCATGATTTAGGTAGATAGGAAGTGTCTTATGAATATTTTTGGAGAATTAAGGTATTTAATGAATAGTGTTTTCTAGTGTAGTATGTTAAGAAATAATTGAGGAATTATTTTTATGGAGTTAATTTAATGAATTGGTGGAGTTAAATAATAATTAGAGGAGAATTATTTAATGAATATTTAGAGCCCTTGGATGAGAATACTAGATACTTAATCATAGCCATTCATTTGACATAAAACTATGTAGTCAAGTTTGACTTTTCTACTTAAAAGCAACACTATTCCTCCTTCTTCTTCACTTCTTCCACGCCAACTTCTCTCTCTTCTCTCCTCCATTTTCTTCAATTTCTCTACCTCTAAACTACCTTAAAATTGATGAATTAAAGTAAAGCTTGGTGATTTAACTTGAAGAAATGAGTAGGAGAAGTAGTATTTGGTGATCCTACGCTAAGAAATTTGGAGTTTCTACCAAAATAGATAAGTTGTGATTTTTAGATTTTGTGAATTAATAAGTAGAATTCATGGTTTAGACATGTACTTGATGCATTAAATCATGCTCTGTCTCCTTCATTTGTCATTTCTTGATTTTAATGTTAATGTTTCCTACTTTGAAGAGGTTGGAAAGCCATCCTCCATAGGGAAAGATAAAGCCAAGGATTAAGGCTTTTCAAGCTTAGTTAAGCTTGTTTTGAAGGTTAGTGCAATAATATTTTCCTTCCCCTTTCATTTTCTTTAAGTTTTCAATTTTTAGGTTTTTAGCAAATTTTAAAGATTTTGTGATTTTGTTGGGGAATTACTTAATTGGTTGTTTTTATATGATTTTCCATCTTTTTTAAGCATGATGAATTGCTTGAATGAGAAGAAGGACATCCCCTTCTCTTTCTCCTACACTTGGCCGAACCTTGATGGGTGAAGGGCGTTGTGCTTCCTTTGATTTTTATGCTTGAATTGGACTTAAATGAGTTAGTTGATAAGCAAATTAATGATGGTTAAAATCTCTTTTTTGTATTTTAATGTTTAAGAATTTTTCCAAGACTTAAAGAAAGTTTGAATGTGTAAAAAGTGAGTTTTAAGACTAAATGTTTTTAAGTAATGGTTTTAATGTCTTGATTAAGTATTTTTGGCTTAACAGATGGTATTTGGTGGAAGGGAAACTCCTTCCCCTTTGTTGACCTAAAGAGGTCGAACCACCCTAAGGTGGTAAGGCATGTTTTTGTTTCTCTAAATGTTGATTTTTAAGTATTTAAAGCTATGTATACAAGTGTATTGTGAAAGTATGGTTTTTGGTTGGAACATGAGAAGGTTTTGATGAACTTTACAAGTTGTAAGTTAAGAAATTTTGAAATAATAAGTATTAAGTTATGAAATATATTGCTATGGAATTATGTATAAGAAATAAGATTATTTGTAAAATAATGGATTTATTTTGAGCTCAAGTATGCATGATTGAAATGTAGTAAGATGAGGTTTATTCCGGTTAATGAGCATGCCCGGCTTGATGCCTTTCTGTTATATTATAAGCTATGATCATATACTAGGCTCTAGATGCCTTTCTGGATAAGCGGATGCGCTTATTTTCTGATGGTGTTTTCACAGTCAACATCTAGTGGCACTATCACAGGCCAATTTTCTGGTGGCGCTCTCATAGGCCACATTCGACGGTGCTTTCACAGGCCAAAATTTCTGTTTTTGATATCTACGTAACTAAATCTGATTATATTTCTCTCAGAATACGTATAAGCCCTTAACTAAGAATATACTTTGTTATGTTATAAAGGAAAATGGAAATATATTTGTATTTATAGGAATTTTCTTACATTTTGTCAAACTATGATTTTCTGCTTAAGAACGAACTTATTTATGATTTTCAGAATCTATTTATTTAATTTGAACACTTTCGGTATTTTGTATTTGATTTTAATATTTTTAAGTTATGTATTAAGTTTGTTGCTTAGGCAATCCCATTTATTTTATTATTAAATTATTTAGCACCACTGAGTGATGTACTTAGCATGTTGATTTTTGTCACACACAGGATTAGAACAGTGGGTGCTACCTAAAGATCAGAGGCGTAGCATCAGAGAAAAAAAACTCTATTTTTGGGTAGGATATGTATTAAAATGTAATTATAGCATGTATAAAAATATTGTAAAAAGGATTGAGATTGTATACATTAAGTTGTAAATTAATGAGATACTTGATTTATTAAGAAGTATTATCTTTTTGTGAATTTAAGGTGTATGATTGTTAATAATTAATTCTTTGAATGAATGGTAACATAATATGATAGAACCAAAGTTGATTGATGTGAGTACTTAGAAGTGCTGTGTGATTTATTGTATTGATTTGAAGTATTGGGGTTTAGAGGAATAAATATTGGAAGTTTTTCTGTTTTCTTTGTGTGGCAAGTTGATTTTTAAGGGAAACTCTTGCGGATTTTCTGTAGAAATTTTCTTAAATCTTATTTTTTAAAAAAATATTACTTGCCTTCTTATGAAAATTTAACCACTTCTAATACATGATTTAGGATTATTAAGTAAGATAAGACGGTGCTCCGACACTGAATGTGGCACTCGACATCGGGTCCTCCAGGATTCGGCGGTAGGTGTTACATAGGATTTTTCGATATAAGGTTTAAGAAACAGTATAGACTGTGAGAGTTGTAGCTTATAGCCATAAAACAAAATAGAGAGTCTATGATAGCTAACACTATAATAACTCATAGTTTTAGAGTTTTTCGATTGTCGTGTGTATACTACTAGAGGCTGGACATTTGTATGACTTGTGGTTTGCGATAACCTAGCCGTGTAAATCAAAGTTTCAAAAAATCTGCATAAGAGGCATTCTTCTAAACTAAATTTTATTGTTTTAATCGTTTAAACGGATCTCTGTTGGTATAATTATTTGTTATAATTATATTATTTCGCTATGTGGTATAATTATTTGTTATAATTATATTATTTCGCTATGTATATTTGATATTAAAACCCAACATGGGTGACTCCTGGAAAGTTCTTTATTTCACTTGCAGGATAAAATCATGTGGGTCTTACCAATCTAATATGGGATGGAATTAGCTTAATTAAAAGTTGACAATTCCTCTAGTAGTTGGAGTTAGGTGTGACACTATGTGATTCTCTTTTGAAGACAATTATTGTCTAAACTTAGATGAATGATGTACGGCTTTTAAATTGAAGATAATTATCAGTCATCAAAATAGAGATGATTTATTAAAATCATCCCTTATAGAATAAGGTATGCTCATTCAGAGGATGCTCATAAAGGACGATTTTTTTTAATTAAGGATACAATTTTGAATTTCCTCTAATATACTTTTTGTTGGAGTGACAACATCAATCTAACATTGGCCAAATATCAACCGAATCATGGTATTTTTATACAATGCAAGAGTAGCGATCATATAATAACACAACAAGATGCTGAATCTTTATAATCGTCTAAATCACAATATCAGACTCCAAGTTTGAACATTGCCACATCTGCTATGCTTACTCCAAGAAACGAGACTCTATCAATTGGTAAGCCTCACTCACATGCTTATGAGCAATGAAGACATGGAGTTGGGGATTGGATTGCACAACTATGAGGACCAACTCAAAGAAGGCTTCTAGCTTCAGTATAAAGAAAGTATATTAGAGGATGTTCAAAATTGTCTCCTTAATTAAAAAAATTATCTCTAATATTTTGCATGATTATGGGACCAAATTAGAGAAGGCATCCAACTTCACTATAGAAAAAGTATATTATAGGACGTTCAAAATTGTCTTCTTAATTGAAAAAAATTGTCTCAATTTTTAATGAATTGTCCCTTTTCCAGTGGATGATAATTATTACCAATTTAAGAGTCATATTTGTCCCCCTATATAGGAGGTTAGTCGTCCCCACAATGACAATAACTATCCTTAATATATGAAATGTAAGGTTTACCTCCTATGTCATGTCCTCACTCCAGCTACCATGTCATGCCCTAACTCATTTTATTCTGTAGGTGAAATGAGAAACTTCCCAAGAGGTCACCCATCCTAGGATTTTTCTTAAGCGAGCACGCTTAGCCCAAGAGTTGTTCCACTCTCTAGATCATTCCAATAAACAATGACTTTGATGATTAGTTTCTCCCAGTTTTAATATATGACATACTTATTATTCGTACAAGAGACAAAACTTATCCCCTCCTCAATCGTCTCCAGAATTGATGATAATAATTATTTTTAGTATATAAGACGTAAGTTATATCCCTCCATACGTGACGTTAATCATCTCCAAAATTGATGACAATAATTATCCTTAGTTAATTGATGACAATAATTATCCTTAGTATACGAGATGTAAATTATATCTTATACATAAAAGATTTATTTATTTAAATTATTTAAATAAATAAATAGGCACATATATATTTAATTATAATTTATTTATTTAAAAGGTTCAAATAAATAACTATAATTAAACTTATGGTTTTTCTATATAAGGTTTAAAAAACAGTATAAACTATGAAAGTTGTAGCTCATAGCCATAAAACAAAACACAGAGCCTAGGCTAGTTGGTACAATCATATGTTCTAACCTCTCAACCCTCCAAAATAGGTTTAGAATTTCTCAATTATCCATTTATGTGGATACTACTAAAGGCCAAACATTTAGACAGCTTGTGGTTTGCGACAACCTAACTGCATAGGTCGAAGTTTTGATATTCTTCTACACTAAATTTTATTTAATCGCTCAAACAGATCCCTGTTGGTATAATTATTTATTATAATTATATTATTTCGCTACATATATTTGATATTGAAATTCAACAATGTTATTAGAATCATTGTTTAAATTTTTAAGGTGTAAAAATAATATATTAATTATTGAGATTAATTTCGAATTAATTCATGTGCTAAGATTTGGTGTTTCAACAAAAATCAAATTTTGTGTTTTAGATCTATTCTTCAATTAAAAAAATGGAAACTGGTTCGAAATTTTATCGAAGAACAAAACAGAGTGCTACAATCCACAGATCGCCGACAGCCTTGAGTCGCAGGCAGCAACGCCACGTTCAATTCTCCTGGTCGTGCGTCGCCTCCATGCGAGAGCTCCGGCGACAGCTCAGTGGTGCTGCAACGACTGTTATGTTTTTGGATCGAAAAAGAAAAAAAATTCTTTGAAACCACCGTTTCCAACGAGCAAAGCGTTGCTCAAGACTGAAGGTGGACGGCCCGCTGGACCATCCCCTGACCGAGCGGGTGCCGTCGATTGGCTGGGAGCACGTACATTGCTGGCGCTGGGTTTCAAACGAAACCTGTTCCTACTTTTTGTAGAAGTTGAAGCATAATTTCATTTCGGTCCCTGCAAGTTTTCTACTTTTTTGAATGGTCTAAAATTATTTTCAATTTATTTCGATCAAGTCCTAAAATTAGATTTAATCGGGTATTTTAATTAATTTGAAATTAATTAAATTATCAGGTTATTAAAATTAATTTTTAGTAAATTAAAATATATTTTAGATTATTTTCTAATTTTATTAGAAAAGAAAATTAAAACAGTTTAATTTGTAATAAAATTATTTTGTGAATTTATTCCTAATTGGATTAGGGAATAAATTGAATAAATTAAATTATTTATTAATTCTAATATGATTAGAATTAATAAAAAATAATTTATGAAATAATTTTATAATTTCTAAAATTTATTTTAATAAGATTTGATGTATGAATAAAATTGTTTTATTCATAAATTGATTTTGAAAAATATCAAAAATAAAATTTTAATTATTAAAATTTTATTTTCAACACATGAGATCAATAATTAATATATATTATTATTAGATAATATTTAGATGCATTAATATGATTATTATGTATGATGGGTGATTATGGACATTAGAAAAGACCTATGTGATTGGCTTATTATATTTGATTGAATGGTTTATGTAATTTTTAAATAGGATCTGCATATCCTGATTCTCTTTTATTTTGGATTGTAAAATTTTTTATTTATTTTATTTAATTATATAATAGTTAGTAATTAGAATATGTAAATATGATATTATTTTGTAATCCGAGAAAAAAAGAAAATTGAAGAAATTACATAGAGCATTGAAGAATCCAAATCAAGGAGCTGTTATTAGGTCTTATGAAGATCTAAGAAGCTTATGATTTTTTTACCATCTAATTTTCTTAATTGGCCCAAGGAAATTAGCTTTAGATATGTCAATAATCATCCAATTAGAATGACATGCTAAGGGTGTATGTTATATATATATGATAGATGCTGTGACGATCATGCCAAAACAAGAAACCTGCGATCAAAATTTAAAATAAATCCCATACTAAAATTTTAGTTATCTATTAAGAATATGATTGATTATCATCCATTGTTATAGCATGAAAACTAGAGCTCCCTTACAATTTGACTTGTTGGGCAAACCCAATGTTGGTTGTAACCGAACATGTTTAATGCTATCAAATAACTTGAACAATAGTTTTACTTAACTAATTTATTTGATTTGGACGAGCAAACTCATGATCAAATAAAATTAGGGCAAAGATTAGGCGAAACATATTTGATATGTTTAAAGAAAGAGTTGTCACCTAATTGATCTAAAAGTCACATAGAGATGTGATTGATAAGCAATGTTATTGTCATGACCCAAACCGTGGGTCGGACCGGCATTAGGACCTAGGTAAGCTTAAGGCCCTTGAGACCCGTAGTAAGCCTGAATCATTCAAAAATATATCTCTAATAATATCTGATCTTGGAGACAGTAAGCCCATATTGTGACACGATCCAACTATCAGTCAGTAACATTATTGGCCCAGCTTTAATATCACATTTGATTCACAACTCGGGCTTAGACTTATTAAATTAAAATACAATTAGTACAAAGTTCATCAGTCATAATATGGCTAAACTTCTCCTGTCATAGTTTCTCCAAATTTCAAAAAAATACTCCACAAGTTATTTATCAATGTACAATAATTTTTACATATTCAAACATCAGTTTATTATCCTAACTGCGAAATTAAACTAAAATGTTTAGGATATTTCAACATCTCAAATAATTCATACACTAATATTTACGAAGCTAGTATTAAATACTCTATCTCTGCGGAGAAGCAGAGCCTTTGTGAACCAGCGATACTTTTACTTTCTGGAAAAGTTTATGGAAGGAGGGGGGGTGAGTTTCACCAAATTCAATGAATAATGATAAATAATGCATGACCGGACAATCACACAAAATGCATCTCTAATCACAGAATTTATCACGCTCTCAGTCATGCACATGTCACAGCATCAGCAACTACAATTATTTCATCTTCAAATAATCAATCACGTGGAAATTAGTCTGTGGCGTCACCATAGCCCCTGATGAGTTGTCTTCTCACATAACTCATCTTTTCACATGTGTGCACCAGGGAGCCGATCCCCCATACCTGGCCGACTTATCTAATTCTCACTTGATCAGTCCTCTCTTTTTTTTTCTTTTTCACTTTTTCTTTTCAACCATCAAGATATCAACCTATGATTCATATCACTTCATATACATCATCGGTTGCACACGGGGCTCAAATTATTTTCTCATATACGGCCGACGGTCCCAGACTGCTTTCACAAATTCATGGTCAACGGTCCCAGACCACTTTCACAACTTTCACAATATATGGCTGACGGTCCCAGACTGCTTTCACAATATATGGCCAACAATCCCAGACTGCTTTCACAACACATGGTGACCCACTTCATCCTAGCTCCACTCAATCAAGTCAATTCACAGCACATCACATTTCATCAATAATCCATACAATTGAAATTCATCATACCAATCATCATAATGCAGCTATGATTATATAATAATCCAAAATGATATTATATATATAACCAATTAACGATATATGTATATGTATATATATATATATATATATATATATATATATATATATATATATATGTATATTTGTATGTTCGAATGATATATAAATTAAATTATGATGACATGAGAATGCATATCATGCACCATTTATTATTACTCACAGTGATTATAGGATACTCGTATTCTAGTTCTGATTCTGGTCTGGAGAGGCAGTGGACGAGCCCAAACGATCTAGGAATATAAAAGAACTCATCACATGACTATTCAACTTGAAATAATAATTAAAGAATTAATCTAATAAACTACATTCATCCTCCTAGCTAAGTCTAATCTAAATTCAACGTCACTTAGCTGCTAAATATCAATCAATTCAATTTCTCGTCGCAATCTTTAAAATAATCTAATTTTTACTACCAAATATAATATAACCAATAATATTCTTATTTCAAATAAATATAATCATTTCGCCAACAATCTTCTTCTTACTTAATTCAATCGCAGTCTCCAAACATTCAATAATCATTTATTTGGTTCACCTCAACTGGTCCATAATAACCAAAAGAATATACCTATATTTAATAATAAAATTCTTAATTCTAACCAACCTAAAAAATATATTCATATTTCTATTTATCAAATAACTAACAATAATCCTTTAATAACATATTTTTCATTTTATAAAATATTCAACTTTAATATCTCAATTCAAATCAATATATCAATTATTTTACTATTAAATCCACATCGTAATATTAATCAATCTCTGAATATACCCTTTTGTGTTTATGTTCTAATATCCAACGCTAAATTCTTTAATTAAACTAATTATCAACTAAACTATTTTTATTAATTCAATCTTTCTACCTAATCGAATATTCACTACCTTAATAAAATTTATAATAGAATATTTTTGTAACAAAATTTAGAAAATCCAATTAGTTCTTCTCCGTAGAGATAGAGTATTTAATACTAGCTTCGTAAATGTTAGTGTATGAATTATTTGAGATGTTGAAATATCCTGAACATTTTAGTGTAGTTCTGCAGTTAGTATAATAAAATGATGTTTGGATATGTAAAAATTATTGTATACTGATAACTAACCTGTGGAGTATTTTTCTGAAATTTGGAGAAACTATGACAGGAGAAGTTTGGCCATATTATGACTGATGAACTTTGTAGTAATTGTATTTTAATTTAATAAGTATAAGCCCGAGTTGTGAATCAGATGTGATATTGAAGCTGGGCCAATAATGTTACTGATTGGTAGTTGGACCGTGTCACAGTATGAGCTTACTGTCTCTAAGGTAAGATATTATTAGAGATATATTTTTGAATGATTCAGGCTTACTACGGGCCTCGGGGGCCTTAAGCTTACCTAGGTCCTAGTGCCTATCCAGCCCACGGGTTGGATCGTGATAGTTATCTACCTAAATTAATTCAATATAACTTGTTGGGTAAACCCAAGGCTATTTGGGTTAATTGGGATCCTAGCCTACTAGGAGATCTAAACGCTGAATTTTTCGAATTAATAGAAAGGGCTATTAATTTGAATAAAATAGTGGGAGACCTAAATTAAAATTAAATACCTTATTTAATTTAGTATTTCATGAAATTAATACTTGATATCTCTATATTTGTAGATCAATTATCATCATGAGTAATAACCTATGCCTGCTAGCATACTTGATGCTAATAAACTGATCGAACCAAACTTTATTGACTAGTATCGCAATCGGAGAATTGTTCTCAAGCAAGAAAAGAGGATATATGTCATTGACAAGAACAAACCTGATATTCCCGCTAATGATGCTAATGAAGAAGAAATGAATAACTTCAATCGTCATATTGATGACGATGAGTAGGCGACATGTGTGATGTTAGCCAACATGAGTTCTGAACGTCAAAACCAGCATGAGAATATGAATTCTCACACCATTATCTTGCATCTCAGGGAGCCGTTTGACTCCAAAGGTAGCTTTGAGAGGTATGAGACCTCTAATGAATTGTTACGCTGTAAGATGGCAAAAGACACTTCAGTTCATGTCCATGTTCTGAAAATGATTGGCTATATTGAAAAATTAGGCCAATTGTTCATTGCCATGGACCATGAGCTGAGTATTAACTTAGTCTTACAGTCCTTGCCACCCAGCTATTCACATTTTATTTTGAATTTTAATATGAACAAGTTGGATGCTTCCTTACCTAAATTGCTTGGTATGCTTACCACTGCTGAAGGAGCCCTTAAGAAGGATACAACTCCTATATTTCTAGTTTAGTCTTCTAAGGCTAAGAAAAAGCCCAAGTAGAAGCAGAATAAGAAGAAGGCACTTGAGGATAACGTGGCTTCCACACAGTGTCTCATGGTTTTTCTCAAGAGTCACTCAAATAAACCGAATCAAACAGGCTTGGTATATTTTATTTCAGAAAAATTATTTTATCCAATCCCATTTTTATCCTTAGAGAAGTATTTCCTTACTTTGGTAAGGTTTTGAAAAATTTTTGGAGTCACCACCTTATTTTATTAAATTAGGGAAAAATGTCTCTGAATTAATTAATCTGATTTTAACTAGAGTGAGTCCAGAAGTTTGGTATGGAGATGGAAAGGTGCTAGGCACCCATTCTGTATGGTCTAAACCAGCCTCCTAGTTATCCATATATTCGTTCATCTATCAATTGTGATATTAAATTAAATTGAGATATTAAACGTCTTATGCAATTTTGAAAACAATGTCATTCAAGCATATCATCATCTAAACATTCATCCATCATGAAAATTAAACAATTATAAAGAAAGGGGGAGGAGAAAAGAATTACAATCCTCCTAAAATACATTTTACCCATTTATATTATTACATATTCTCATTTCCCATTTAATTAATACAAATCAATATTAATAAAATTATTACAAATTTCTTCAATAAATCACATTAAACTTAGAAATTAAAACAAATATATTCAACCATTATAACAGATTCAAACATTCAAACAACATGATAGATGCAAGAATTAACTAAAAATCATCAAAACACAAATATTAGTTCAAAAATAAGATAAATTACTCAAAATAAACAATAAACAATAAAATTGCAGAATATAAATTAATATAAAAATATTAGAGATGTTAGTGAGTTAGATAAACAACATATAATATACATTATACAACAATAAGTAAAGGTTCATAAACAAGAGCTTGTAAAAATGAAAATATAACAAGTTTAATGTTATTTCAAGCTCATGATCATAATGTTCATCTTGTTAGATGAACAAAATTCACAAATCCTTGCAAGAAATAACATTAAAATTGTTAACGTACTCATCCGAATCAAATATGAATTTTCAACCCTTAGGCCTTAACTCACTTTGATCTCAGAATCTAGGCATGATTTGAAGTTTTTTAAATTGTTTGGCTTCTGAGTTACTGTTCTCACACCATTGGAAGTGACATTCGTCCTATACCAAGGTAACTAGAGTTGATAAACATCAAAAAACCCAAAAAGTCTAAAAACAAAAAATCTGCAGATTTCTGGGCTCAAGTGGGGTGTGCCATTTTCATGTGGCATGCACCATTTTCTTATGAAATGTGCCATTTACATGTGGTGTGCACCACTTGCGAATGGCTGGCGCCAAATCAACCCAGAAAATTATAAATTTACTGTAAAATTGAGTTTTTACAGGTTTCTCTCACAAATGACTCAATTTTTGATAAATTAACATCAAAATGAACTGAAAATATGAAAGAGATGAATTTTAGACTCTCAGTTTATTTGATTTTGAAGAAAAATTGTTGATTTACGTGAAGTTGATGAAGAACATCTCAAGAACACTTGATCTTTGAAGATGATCCAAGTTTATGTGTTTGATTCGCTTCTGAAAGTGTTTATAACCCCAAAACACACTATGTGTTGATAACACTTCTGAACTCCTAAACTAATGAAGATCCTAAGATTTTGTGAAGAAAATTGATTTTAAAATGTGTTTTTGATATGATTTTTGTGTTTGATTTTGTTGTTTTTCTCTCAAAATTACAATTGCCGAACAAAAAAAATGCCAACCCCTTAACCTTAGAGTTAGAGATGAATTTATAGACAAATGGGTGTTCTAGCACTATTCACTACCTATGTGGCATATGGGCCCCACACGTGGGCCTCACTAATGGACCCCACTGTTGGGCCCCACAAATGAGTCTATTTTTTATTTTTCATAAAATCAACTCGAATGGCATGTACATCAACGTAAAGCACTAAAATTTATCCCGTGTGCGCCCGGGACGCATTTTCGGACCCTGTTTCAGCATGAACTCTGAAAACGTGAAAATGATCCGATGGATCCGATTTGTTACCCTAAGATTATTAGTTCAATAATCGAATCAAACGGATGTTCAGAACTCATTCTACCATGAGAAGTGTCATCACCACTAATGGATCCCTTGAGGATCACTAATGGGCCCCACGAGTGTACCCCACTAGGGCCACTATGGGCCCTACCAACGAACAGATAAATTGATCCGAGTGATGCATTGAGTACCGTAGGACACCGAGGCACATACCTAGTGAACCTGAAATGCGCTTATGGGTCCCATTTTGCCAAAAATGTGAAAAGGGTGCTAAGGATTGCACTTCCTAGACTCGAATCATTACTTTAGGATCAAGTTCATTAGGTCCTTCAACCTCTTCTTTAGTGATAAAGGTTATTATCACTGAGTCTATTTTTGAAAAAAAAAATTGAGCATCTATAGCACTGAAGCCTAATGGAGATGTAACTAAAGAAAAGGGAACTTGCCACCATTGTGATAAAGATGGCCACTAGAGGAGGAATTGTAAGGATTATCTTGCGACTTTGAAAGCAAAGAAGCTTGCAGAAGCTTCTACTTCAGGTATATTTATGATTGAAATTAATCCTTCTATTTTTAGTTCTTGGGTATCGGATACCTAATATTATTATCATATTAATAACTTGTAGGAACTAAATAAAAATAAAAAATTGAGAAAAGATGGACCTACGTGTAGCCTATGGAGTAAAGGTTGTGGCATTAGCTGTAGGAACATATTTAGGCTTAGTATTAGAATTAAATAATTATTATTTTATTTTAGTTTACAAACATTGTTTCAATTTCATATTAGGTTTTGAATATTGGATCCAAATTTTGTTATTGAGAACAAAGATTGTTCTTTTATAATAATAATAATTTTATAAAATTGGAATTAATATAGATGATTCATATAATGTTTTTATGGATAAATTCCTTATCAACATAAATAATAGGAAATCTAAAATAGATAATAATTATCATATCTTCGGCATTATAGACTTGATCACATTAATAAAACAAGAATCACTAAGTTACGTAAAGAGGGTTACTTTGAACCTTTTTTATTATGAGTCATATAAAACTTGTGAATCATGTTTAACTATTAGATGTGTCAAAGAAAACCAATCTGACTCTTTCTTGATCCTCCAAATGCAGAAATAGAATCATTAGCTTGCAAAGATAATATTAAAAGTTAAAACCATATGATTCTACTATTACATATATATTAGTTAAATGCAAGGTTGTTTCTAATTTCAAGTTATTGTACCATTCGAGACACGTACTAATATTATTTTAACTATATTTACCATCATCCATTGACACAAATAGCGAAAAATGATCAATATGAAATATGAATAAGAAAACAAAATGGCGTAAAAAAAAGAATCGATAATTTAAGAAGTTTGAAATATGAATAAATTAGACTTACCATATCTTCAGGGGTTGTTCCACTATGTGGATATCTTTCTAATCTCTCATAGAATCCATGGAACTTGTTAACCGCAGCTCGTGTTTTCCCCCAACGACACCCTAAGCTATTAGTGTTTTGAGCATTATGATCTTCGCCACCTATATTCTCTCTCCATAATTGCAAAATACGTTCCCACATAGCTGTACTTGTTTGATTATTACCAATATTAGAATCAACAGAGACATACAACCATGCCTTTGTCAATGCAACATCTTCTTGCTCAGTCCAAATTTTGTTATTAAGTGAAGGCTGAGAATTATTGGACTTTTGTGTTACCATATTTTTCTTTTTGGATCCTTTGGATGTAATAAACATTTGAGTGTTAAATGGATTGTTCGAATCATCTACAAAATCTTGGTAGGAGAATCCAGATCCAAATTGATGATTAGCATAAGAATGATATGGAATATTCATTGGATTGAAAGTGTAGTTGGTTTGAAATGGAAAGTGACCAAATTGGTTTGGGATGTGAATTGGCGTACTGGCTTGTGGCATAGAATTATTATGTGTAGGAGGTTGGGAGAAATTATTGACATGTTGAACATTGAGTGACTCTTGAGAGCATGGAAGATTATTGAGATCTTCCAAATCCATAAAACAAGTATATACAACTACAAAAGAGAAACACTATATGGCTATAATGGAATTATAAAATTATTGTTGAAAGAAAATAAACAATTATGCCAGCATAAAGATCCTGAAATTAAAGAGCATCACACTTGAACATTAGTAATCGTTATTCTTTAAATGATGTTTTAATCCAAATAAAAGTAAGAAAAATGGTATAATATCCTATTAAAATTAATTTATGTAGTAGGTATACTAATACAATTTTTTTATGAACAAACTCAATGCTAGAAAATTAAACCAATCTATGTCTTTAGTATCTCAAACTATGCAACATCAGTAGGTAGCGAATAGGAAAAAATATATATTTTCAATATATCTACCAAAAAATTCAGTACAGGGACCTTGAATTCATGAAACAAAAATAAGTAGTTAATATTATATTACAAATATTACTGATCAAACTGAAATTGATGCTTCCATAGTCATAATTAGCAGTACAGGGACCTTGAGCTTTTTTGCTGCAAAAATGTTTCTCAATTAATTAGCAACTTTAATGAGCCTATGCACTCAGTTTTTACAAATATGTAGGTTTTTCATAGGTCCAATTATAGCTTATTGGCTCATGTATTGTGCTATAGGCTCCTATGAATAGTTGCATTTTGTCATAGATTTTGACTGTTCTAGTTGAAATTTCTCTATCTATAGTAAAAAAGATGGTTGAACTGAGAATGCATTTAAAATCTTTGCAATACCAAGGCTTCTAGTAAGCAGACTTTGTTTCTCCATGCTAACAGAAATAAACATCGGGCAAAGGCTCAAGCTATTCATGCTGCCAAGCAACAACAATCTAAATAGACGAAAAGAATCTACTCAAGATAAACATTCCACTGTTATTATCACAATTAGAGTTAAAGATCACTTGCAAAATTAATTCCTAATACTTTTATTTGTTTGTTTTTGTTATATTCTATTGCATCTAAGTTGTCTTTTGATCTGTAGATACAAAACAATTTTTTTTTTTTTGAAAAGAGGTACAAAACAAAGTTAATTCCTAGCAACATGTAATACAAACATATCCTAAAGCAGAAAAAAGAAAGGAATTCGGGATATATGTGAAGTTAGCAAACCATCCTAATTCTGTTTGTGAGATTGTTTATTTAATATAATTGTGTATCGTCAATGCGCCAATATCATTTATAATAATACAACTTACAAGGTTGATCATGAGTTATTCTGAGTACTCAAGTGTTAAAGGGGTGGGCAGGGTCAGGTTGTTCTTAGGCTCCAAACTTGACATTCAAAATTCCATTACCATTGAAGGTTAATTTCATTCATCATAATTGGGTGCATGGGTTCATGCAACTCTAAAAGATGCCTTTTTTTTTATTATTATTTTGGCATCTTTATGCTGATCACTAATACCAGATTGAGATTTTTCATTCTGAATTTGATCATTGGAAACAGACACAAAGCAAGAAAAAAAAAAAAACCTTTCACAGTAAAAAAAGGATAACTTAGAGCTAGTATTAAATTAAATTTTGAGGTTAAATTTAGGGCTCTTCAATTACAAATACTAAACATACAATAACAATCAAACTAAACGATAGACCTTAAATAAAATATTAAAACGAAGAATAAAATAAAGGTTACCTTGATTACAACTGCTTCACTGGTTCAATCGTTTGGAGTTTTATTAATTTTGGTAATTTGGTTATAGAAACAAAAACCATGCAACTAAAATTTTTTTGTTTGTTTCAGCCCTAAGAAGAGCTGAGTTTCTTTTTTTTTTTGTTTCAATGCCAAGAAGAGAGTTTTTTTGTTTCAGCACAAAAAAGAAATAGGTTGAGCGGCAAAAGTTTAAGCACAAAGAGAAGATGGCGAAAAAGAAAAATAAAATTATTAGGAAAAAATAAATTAAATAGCCGAGTCACACTGTCTAACAGATTCTCTAAAAATAGAGAGCGTAATGCACAACATCTATTTTTTTTTCTTGACACATCAGCTTTACAGACTAAATAGACAACAACGTTGGAGAAGATATTTTCTTTTAATTTTTATTTTTTCTGATGTGGTAATTAAATAAGTCACAATCCACTGTCTCATTGGAGCTGCTCTTAATTTTGAGTCTCCATTACAGATTACGGCTTCATTACAACATAGGTTGTCTAACCCTCATACATGTAAATACTTTTTGGAGGACACCATTTTTGTCATTAGACTTTTTTTTATTTCAAAAACCATTTTCGTAAAACCCTTATTAAAGAAATGCGAAATTGAATTCTCAACGCAACGAACTAAAAATTCAATTTGTTATGACTCTTTTCATATAAATGAATTTAAGAAAGTAAAATTTATTGATAAAATTGATTTTTAAAGGAATTTTTCATATTTGAAATAAATTTAAAATTGAAATAAGGGTATTAATAGAGTTATTTAATTAATAAAATTGAAATTTAAAATTTATTTCATTACTTGCATAGAAGCAGCAACAACAACACGAGTGATGGTATTAATAGAGCAAATCTAGTGAATAGATCGTTACGATTATTAGGTGATGCAACTAGTAACTATAGTTATTGATTTTAACTTTTCTGAGATAGAATTAATATAAATAAATATTATTAATAGTAATTGTTTTCACATAATTAATAATAAATTTATAAAAGACGACGGTTAGAAAAGCCCTCTGGTATAATTAGAACTTATAGTTGGAAGAATACGAATCAAAACCAACCATTCTAATCAAAATTTCCAAAACCAGTCTTTACCGCACTTTTAGCAAACTTTATTTTCATATGATTTTGGTCCATTTAAACTAACCAAAAAGAAGGAAATAATTCTTTTATTATTTTCCCTCCCCCTCATTCGTTTCCTCCAAATCTGAACAAGGTGCAAGTGTTGGACAGTTCTTGAATTGCAGAATCATCATCCCTTGCATCTAGCATAACTATTTACATAAAAAGCCATGCTCAAGAATAGGTCATCTCAGAGAAACGAACTCCTGTAATTCGTCACACAAACAAAAAGAAAAAGAATACTGTGCAGTAAAACAGGACATGCGTCTAAAAGTAACATATCAATCTATACAAATTTATTGCGACTTTGTATGATAAAGACTACCATGTTTAACAATCTAAAACTGTTCATAAGTTTACACGGCAACTTCCATAAAGTAAATCCTTTGCTGAGATTCTCCAGAAAGAAAATCCTCTCTCAATTTTTCCACGTTTCATCAGCTGCAGAGTCAAACTGAAGTCAGCCCAGAAGAGATGTAGGAAGACAATTTAAGACGTAATCAATTTTCCAATAAACAACATTATTGAAATCTCACATTAAAGGGGAAGAGCAATGTGTTAAACACACAAGTTTCATGCATATAAGAATTTTAGAGGGAAGAACAAGTGGAAAAGAAAACAGAAAAGCTGTTAAAGACACTAATAGATCAACAAATCACTAATGACTGCATACCACCCTATATCCAACTAGTTTCCAATCATAGATTAGTAGGAAAACCAGAACAAATAAAAGGAAAAAGAATAATCATAAAGATATCTTCAAGAACAATACCAACATAGCTAGCTACTGCTGACAACCTTTAAACATGTAGTTGTAAGTAAATCAGGAAGAAATACAACATACATTACATAACGGAGAAGAACATGACCACCCTCCTATGCAAACCAATAAATTAAAGTAAAATAATAATTAAAAATATAAGCAATTTAACGACCAAAATTATTAAAATATATATATATATATATATATATATACAGATACTTGATTTATGGCAAGTGATTGATAAGCAATTCAAAGCTTCGCTTGACAAAACCTCACTCATTCATTCCATATGATGACTTAATTTACTTCTGAGAATTGCATAATACACAATTTGAACTGAACTACTGAAGTCCCAGCTCAATTTATATGCTTGTGAACCAACAAACACGCATGCAGATTCATGAATTATTTGATCAATTTTCAGATCATTCACACATAACTATGTTTTACCAAAAAAAAAAAAAATCAGTTCAATATTCAAATTTCTATAATTTACTTCTAAATGACTTTTACTCACAACTTGCAAAATAGTTATCAACTCAACTTCACTCATTTAGTAAAGTAACTAAGCATGCCCAACAAAAATTTTCAACGTGTTAATCATAGTCCGCAGATCACTAAACACATAAACATAACCAAAATTATGCACTCAAATGCAAATTCAAGAAGGATAAGACATTTTTATAACAAGTTTTCCACGTAATATTGCATACTCTAATAACAAAGGGTGTAAAAGAAAGGACCGTAAATGCTTAATCATGTTCAAATCCTAATATTGTTCTTCTAATTAAACATTTCCTCCAAAAATTTTTATATTTTTATTTCACTGTCAATCAGGTTTCAAAAATTATCTACATTTAAAATTTTTCTATGAAACCTGGAACAATAGCAGAATGAGAGCTTCAGTCACAAAGCACTTTCTACACCAATCCAAATCATATATATTTTTCTGGATAGCTTTTCTGGATTGCCACCACCAAGAAATCAAGAACTAAAAATGTTATCATGTCCATTCCCAATTCCCAATAAATGCAATATCCTTCATATTATGACTGCACAACAATTCTAGCCACATCAATGATAGAATACATTTCTTGTAAAACAGAAAGCTCATAACAAAAATTCAGAACACCCAAGTACTTCTGATTACAAGAAAATTATAGTTGCATTGTTCAAGAGATGCGCTTTATCTAAAAGAATGAGTTAAATAAAAGCATAGTTATTAAAGGCACGCCTAAGGTGTGTACTTAAGGCTCAGTCCTAAGGCGGGCAACTTCACTTAGGCTATCGCCTCTGGGCAGAAGCATGCACTTTTTTGCACCTAAAGCTCAGGAAAGGCGTGCCTTTCTATTTTTTGTTTTGCAGAACAAGTCACCTAGAGTTTCCTTTTTTTTTTTTAATATAAAGCTATCTATCAAACATCAGCTTACACAAAATAAATAAATATAAAAAAATAAAATGCAACATAAAAACCGGTGATGTGCTTGTGATCCAACCTCTGCTCCATCTAGCACTCACCTCTTGCAATCTCCTCCACTCCTTCATCTAGCACTCACTTCTTGCAATCTAGTCTTTAGCCCCATTCCATCTAGATATAACTCTTTCCATTTTACTTCCTATATTTGTTTTCTTTTTTTTCAATTTTTTGATTATACTCTTTTATGCCTTAATTTTAAAATCTTAAAATATAACTTGTCATATTGCGATTTTTTCTGATTTATGTGTTTTTCTTTCCATGTTTTCTGCTTTTCTCTTTTTTTTTCGAACTGATATCTTAAAATATGTTTTTCACATTTACGTATTTTATTCTTTTTTTTTTTTTTGCACCTCACTTCAGTCAGCCCGTGCCTTCGCCTGGAGGCTAGAGCCTAGGCTCCAGCAGCCCTTTGTGCCTTTAATTATTATGCATAAAGCCGTGAATTCCCAAGCTTGTCCACGACCTCTTGCAAATATCTCTACAAATCCTTCCACAGCTCATGAAAACAACAATAAAAAATGAAATAAAAGAGAAATCTGACCTCAAAGGAAGTCGCAATGTACATGGAAACTAAAAATTTTAGCAAAGGATTTGAAATACCCCTTCCAGTTACAATGATAAAATTGGATCCCGGATACACATTTAGATGAAAGAAAATATATTCAAAATACACCATAGAAGATCATTTTCCAGCACCACTACTTCAGAAAGGCTGTTAAAAAGTCCAATATTTCATTGGTACTCATAAAACCAATCAATAGGGACATTTCAAGGTTAAAAAAGAAAAAAAATAATACATCAGCCATTATGGCTGTCAGTACATTAATGCTTCAATGAACAAAAGAAGGATGACACACCATTTTGTTTGGAATTAACAAGCAACAATGCACAAAAGTAGTTGGATATTCCAATTTCGATTTTCAAACAAGCTAGTTCCATGGCATTTTATTTGACTATTGAGAATAGAAGAAAAGGCTACTACTCTGTTATTCTCACCAGTAGTGCGGATATGTAGAAGAACTCAGGTATAATTCATTTTAGAAATTTTAGAAAAGCTAACTTCTTGTAATAAATGGTCCCTTGAGAATAAAGAAAAAACTAGCCAAAATAACACCTTGTGTTCTCAGGCATAAGATGATAATAAATTAGCACAAAATGATACACAAATTGACATACACAAGGTCAAGTAGATGAGAAAGAAAGAAATCAAAAGCCCACATACTTAATTTGATGATTTCATCTACAACATTGTGCAGTGCAACCTTAAAAAAGATACCTAGACATATAGCGTTCAGCTGAATTGATAATTTCATGAAATTTGGTTTCTGTTTTCTTTTCAGAACTGAAGTGAGGTAAAGAGCAAAGAGAGAGTCTGGTTATCTACATGCACTGATGAAGCTCCAAAAAATGAGATCCATCTAGTGTGGGCTCACACTAATAGATAATAAATGAGGCCCAGTTCCAAACAACATACACAGCATGACTGTCACTGATAGGGACTCCCCAATGCATCTGCACATAGCTGTGTTATGCATTAAATCAATCCATTTTGACTTCAGGATTTGGAGGTGGAATGCAGGGATAACGGTAAACTGCAAAAGTCCTAGCAGATAATACGAACACCTCAGATAGTATTTTCTAAAATTATACGCACACTTAACTCTGCATTAGTTCCGTCAATCAGCCACTGCAAATCAACAATCCAAGTTTAAAAAAAAAAAACAGGCAAAGTGTACAATATTTCAAGTAATAAAGGCATAGAATTACATTTCTAAAATCCTACATATAACATAAAACCGGGGAAAAAAAAAAGAACTCCTGTCCAGTTTGTGCATAATAGTGTGCCTTTAACAACTCAATATCAGCGGCACAAAAAAAGGGATGAATCAAAATAAAAATAAGTTGTAAAAGTAAACAAATACATACACTTAGAATCTCCAACCCAAAATCTTTAAGCGCTACTTTGGCCACCAGCTCCGCCATCACTGCTGGACCCATGCCTCCCAAATGGCCATGGGAGCGAAATACTAAACCGCCTCTCCACCGTCCGATTGTCCCCAACACTTCCTGCTGTATTATTGCTTCCCTGACTCTCCCGAGCAACTCGTGTCCGAGTCTCGTAATCAGAATCATCAGTGGGCAACTCATATCGACAAACTGGGCATGAATTATGCAATTCCAGCCACGGAACTATGCAATCATTGTGATATACATGTTTACACGGCATTTGTTTGGCCTCAGCTCCCTTCTCGTACTCATCTTTGCAAACAGCACATTGATTCATCTCCGAATTCAACATCTCCTCGGTGATTTTGACTGTAGCCAAGGCGTCAATAGCCGACTTTGAAGCCGGAGGTGTCCCATACCTGTTCGGATCGTTCTCAGCCAGCTGCTGAATCAATTGTTCCAGACCCGGTCCAATGAAGTAGTCCCCAATATTTGCCGGCAGGCGAAACCCTCCATGATCCGACGGATGGTTTTCGATCACAAACTGGATGCGTGCCCCACCGGATTGGAGATTCTGGATATGATTTCGCAGAAAGTCCATCGGATTGAATGCTTCCGGATCAGAAGAAGCAGTTCGAGTGTTTCCAAGGAGGTTAGGGTTTTGGAAGTCGATGGTGGTGGATGAGAAAAGTAAAGGCAAAAGGGTAGAGATAGGATCAGGGAATGAGAAAATTGAGTCATTGAAATTATGTGGGTTTGGGTTTTGGGAATTGAGGTGGGGGTTAGGGTTTTCATATTCTTCGAGAAAACCGTCATGGCAGAAGGGGCAAGAAGGGTCAGATGAAGCAGATACTGGTACAGTGACGGTGCGGTTGCATTGATAGCAGAAGAACCATTTCGTTCCGGCGGCATCGGCTGTGGGATCTCCGGCCAACGACATGATCGCTTTTCTGGAGGAAACGGAAAAGACGGCTTTGGTTCTGGAACAGGGATAAAAATAACTAAATGAGTAATCAATGGATATTTTAGTTGCCTTTATAGTTTGAGTTTATATTTAGAGTAAATTACTCTTTACTCCCTACAGTTTAAAAAAATTTTATTTAGTCCCTACCTGTTAGGAAAAGTTACGATTTTATCTTCTATAATTTGCTGTAAACGCTGTCCTTGATATATATATAGTATTACCCTATCTTTTGTCTCTATTATGCAGTTACATCCTTTTATCATTTTTTCTTTTTCTATATAACTGGTTTGTTCATATATTTTGTAAAAAAACTAATGCATTCTTGTATTTATTAACTATTTTGTCCTCATATTTTACTAAAATTAATTAATGTCTTAGCATTTAACAGAAAATTACAAAAAATTAACAAAAACATGTAACAGTGTATCAGAGGTAAAAATTAGAGATAAAATTATATATTTCTAAAAATACAAGTAAAGTCATATATTTTAACAAAAAATAAGGATAATAATTTTTTCTACTTTTTATAAAGCATATTAATTTGTATCTTTGACTTATTTCCGTTGCATTCATTGTATCAAAATATCTCGAATTTAGTGAATTTTGCAATTGCCCTGTATTTTAAACTTTTAAATATTTTATTTTAATTTTGACTTTTTGCACAATAGCACTTTTAACTACAACTAAAGATAAAATTACAAATAAGAAGTATTTTAAATATTTTAAAAATTAATAATAAATAAAAAATTTAAATGTCTTTTGAATATTAATTATATCCACATCTAATGGGTGGCACCTTTGTAGAATAATATATGACATTTGAAATTTGTGCAATTAAAATAATTTAGGAGTTATTTATTTAATTTTATTAATAAATAATAATCTGACTAAATTATTAATCCGCAAAAAATTATAGTAATTAGGAATTTTCATCCTTAAAATATAGGTACTATGAAATCCAAATAAGTAATTAAACATTATATTTTATTAAATTAATTTTTATATCATGCTTTAGGACTTTTTAGTAAGTAATAAAAATTTATGTTATCAAATTATTAATTACACATTTATTTTAAAATATGAAATTATAAAACACTAAAAGAGGATGGGAGTGAGTATTGTTCACATTCCCGTCACTCCAACGATGCAAATTTATGTAACGTTGTTTTTAAATTTTTATTGAATGTGGGTTGCGGATGGTTGATTAGCATGTTGGTTTTATTGCTGAGAGGTGTAGGTTTCAGTCCAAATGTTAAGTTTTGGGGGGGCTTTTGCGACGCATGGGTGGCTCATTTAATATCAGCCAAGTGTTTTTCTTCTCGCCACATTTTTTATTTTCTTTTTTCTTTTTTTCTATTTTCGTCTTTCTTTCTATTTCATTGGCTCTTCTTTCTTGTGTTTATTTCCTTCTCTGGTCATTGCTTGGTTAGGTGAGTTGTAAAGTTTGATTTTTGCTTTTTCTCTTTTCTTTTTATTTTGTTTGTATCTTCTCTCTCTCTTTCTGTTTTCTTTTTTTTTTTTTTTTGTTTCATTTGCATATTCTTCATCTTTCCGTTTTGTTTTTTTATTTTGATTTTCTTCATTTTTGTTGCACCTATTTTGTTTGTTTGCTCGAGTTCAGAGAAGAGTAAAGGAGGAGAAGAAGTAAGATTTTACAGCAGAGAAGTTATTTCAAGAGTTTTTCTCTCCAACTTCAATAGAAAATTTGGCTAGGTAAGTTAGAAATTGATTTTTTCAAGAGTTAAAGTTTGATTTCTTTATTTAGTAAGTGCGAAATAAGTATCATGGACAAATTATATGTTTTGATTTTTTTTTCAAGTGTTGTATGTAATTCATGCCAGTTAGAATTTAGTTGAAAAAATTTTTGCTCCTTTATAATTGTAGTTGTTTGTAATTTTAGTTCTTGAAAATTTTAGTTACTAATAATTTGGTTTTCTTATGTTATATTGCAAAATTTATATTAGTTGTTTATGATTTGCACGTAAGTATCAACACTTAGAATTTAGTTTATAAATTTTAATTTTATTATAATTTTATTTATTTATTATTTGGTTTTCTTATGTTATACTAAAAAATGTATATTATTTGTTCATAATTTTAATTTATTGTGTTGTTGTAACGGACTAATTTTTCGGTACTGTCAATAGTGATTTACCAGTCTGTAAATAATACCACCGGTCCGAGACTTGATATTATTTTGGTCCGAAAAAATTACTACATGTGTCTATTATCTTATTAAATATTTTTGGAGCATATTTGCATGATTTAAGTGAGTAAAGAATATTTCATGAATATTTTCCAAGAGTTGCGGCAACTTATGAATATTATTTTCTGGCAAATTTCGGCAACTTGTAAATATTAATTTTTAGTGTGGTATATTGAGGAAATAGATGAGAAAATATTTTTGTAGAGTTAATTTAATTAATTAGTGGAGTTAAGTAATATTTGGAAGTGAATTATTTGAGAAATATTTTGAGCCATTGGATGAGATTATCTGAAAACTCAATCTTAGCCATTGATTTAGCATAAAACGGAGAAGCAAAATTTGATTTTGCTACTTAATGGATTATCACCATTTCATCTACACCTTCTCTCTCCTCTCTTCTCCATTACCCACGCCATTTCTACCTTGTTCTTCCTCCTCTATTTCTTTCATTTTTACTCCACAAATCAACACAAAACCACCTAATTAATTCAAAGAAAAACAATTAATCTCTAAGAACTAAGTAATTAAAGTTGAAATTGGGGATTAAAAGCTTGAAGAATTCAAGTTGCCATTGAAAGAGGTAAGTTGTGAAATTTGAATTTTATGATTTAATGGGTAGAATTCAAGGATTAAGTATGCAATAGATGCATTAAATCATACTTCATTCCTTTTCTTTGTTAATTTTGATGTTAATGTGAATATTTTTCTATTTTGAAGAGATTGGAGAACCTTCAAACAAAGGAAAAGGGAAGGCTTAGAGTGAAGTCTTCTAAGCTTTTTAAAGCTTAATTTGAAGGTTAGTTGTCACGACCCAAAATCGTGCGCCGGACCTGCATTAAGACCTAGGTAAGCTTAAGGCCCCTGAAGCCCGTAGTAAGCCTAACTATCAAATTTCATTCCTATAATCATTTGACTATCGGAATAGTAAGCTCATATTATGACATTTTTCATATTACAATCAGAGTAAACGATGCTGACCCAGCCTTAGTATTAAATACTATTCGCAGCTCGGGCCCATATTCATATAATAAAAATAATCTCATACAAATAGTTATTTGTCATAATATGATCAAACTA